>JBBBDQ010000854.1:0-97500 GCA_037127315.1 Ascarosepion bandense
TAATAATAATAATAATAATAATAATAATAATAATAATAATAATATTAATTGATATGGCTTGTCCAGCGGATTGTAACATAGCAATCAAGGAATTTGAAAAACTGTCAAAATATAAAGACCTGGAAATTGAAATAGAAAAAATGTGGAAATTGAAAACAAGAGTTGTGCCAGTGATAGTAGGTGCACTTGGAATGATAAAAAATGGAACAAAACAACACATTGAAAGAATCCCTGGAAACCCCAGCTTAAGAGACATACAAAAAATTGTCTTATTAAGTACAGCCCACACACTAAGGAAAACTTTATCTATGTAATGCTGGAGATGATAGGGAAGATAGAAAAACATGAAATGGAGCCATAACAACACGCCACTACCTGCCTTAGGTCTCCCCGCAGACTTGGTTGGTAGTGAGACCAAAGCAGAAATCGAAATATGATGAAAAATGAAATAATAATAATAATAACTTGTCCTATAAAAATGATGAGTGAAAAATATGACACCATTTTTTACATTAGGTTGGTACCCGAAATGAAATGCGTATGCAACAGAAATCAAAGGAAATAATAATAATACCTAACTTAGGTCTTCCCGCAGGCTTGGTTGGTAGTGCGACCATAGCAGGAATCAAAATGTGATGAAAAATGACATAATAAGCTCCCAAAATTACAACCAGCAAAGCATAACCTCGAAACTATTAATCTCTACAATGCAGCACTCAAATTAATTTTGGATGAAGAAGACACTCATATAAATCTCAATGAAGCAATATATGCATCAGCAATAGCAGCAACAAAAAAATTGAACATCAAATTAAAATCAAGGCAGTCTCGCAGGCATGAAGATCCACCTTGGAAAAGAAAAATAGAAAAAGAAATTGAACAACTTAGAAGTGAGCTATCAGTACTCGATGAAGTGACAAGAGGAATAAATGTAAGAACCAGAAAAGGCAGAAGAGTCGAAAGAAAATACAACATTAGAAATGAAAATGAAGTCCTATCAACTAAAGAAACAATACAACTGAAGGTTCAAAGAATAAGACGCTATGAGAAAAGATCAAGATTCTACATACAAAAAAAGATTTTTCAAACCGATGAAAAGAAATTTTACAGGAAAATAGGTAAAAAAAGAATTGAAGTGACAGCCCCCCCCCCCCCCCAATGGAAGAAGTTATACAGTCCTGGGGAAAAATATGGACTTGCCCAAAAGAACATAACGTAGAAGTAGATTGGATTGCACAAGAGATAGAACGAATAAAAAATAAACCAGAACAGACATGGGCTGGAATCACGGAAGAGGATGTTAAATGTGCTCTGACAAAGGCACACAATTGGAAATTTCCAGGTATAGATAAGATTCCTAACTTTTGGCTATATTATTTAAATACAGCGCATAAAAAACTAGCCAAGAACTTCAAGAAATGGTTAACGATCCCACTAAAATTACTGCATGGATGACCAAAGGAATTACATTTCTTCTACCCAAGAATAGTGACACAAACAACCCGAAAAACTACAGACCAATTACATGCCTTCCGACAACATACACACTATTAACATCTACTTTAACAAAACAGACATATTTCTTCTTAGAAAGAAATGACATATAACCGCTTTAACAAAAAGGGTGCAAACGTGGCTGTTACCGGTGTAAAGACCAATTGCTTATTAACAGAATGATCCTGGAAAACTGCTACAATGCAAAGAAAAATCTTAGTACTGCCTGGATAGATTATCGTGAAGCATTCGATAGTGTACCACATTCCTGGATCTTAAAGACTTTAAATATATACAAGATATGACCCGTCATCATCAATTTCATCAAACAATGCATGTCGATATAAAAAACAACCCTTTACCTCAGTCATATAAATGGAACCTATAAGTCTGGTGAAATAAACATAAAAAAAAAGTATATTTCAAGGTGACTCTTTGTCTTCCTTACTATTCTGCATATCATTAATAGCACTAACCAGTTAACTTAACAAGATAGAATGTGGTTATAAAATAGCCCCAAAAGAAAATAAGCCATCTATTTTACATGGATGACTTAAAGTTATATGCTAAGAATGATAATGAGCTGGAAGGTCTTCTGCAAACTGTAAAATGCTTCAGCGAAGACATTGGAATGAAATTCAATTTGAATAAATGTGCTAAAGCTACAGTTTTACGTTGATCACTACAACAAACATCCTCAATTAGCTTAGACCCTGCTGTAACAATAAAAGAATTGAAACCAGAAGAAGCTTATAAATACCTAGGTGTAAATGAGAGTGAAAAAATTCGCCATAAAAAAATGAAAGAAATAGTGCGTAAATAGTACTAAAAAGGCTACGACTGATATTAAAAACTAAATTGAATTCTCAGAACAGAATTATGGCCATTAATAGCCTTGCAATCCCAGTTGTCCAATATAGTTTCAACATCTTAAACTGGACTCTAAACAACATCAGGCAAATGGATTCTAAAACAAGAAAGCTTCTTTCTAAGCATGAGATGCATCATCCAAAGGCTGATGTAGACCGTCTATACATACCCCGTAAAGAAGGTGTAAGAGATCTTATTCAGCTAGAATTGTCATACAAGACAACAACTCTTGGCTTCCTAACATACATAGAAACAACAAAGGACTGGATGATACAATTAGTCAAGCAACATGACGAAAGAAAGGAAAAATATTCAATAATAAAAGAAGGTAGTAAATACAAACAAGATTTATATTTAGTAGATTCTGTAGAAAAGCAAAACAGAAGCCAAGAACCAGCTATTGCGGTAAAAAATATGAAAATGAAAGCCAAAGATAAAGCTCTTGAACAGATGAAACAACGCTGGCAAGACAAACCTCTGCAATATGTAAACAAACACTGGTATGAACATCAACCAGCAACGTTTACAGAAATAGATGTCACCATTCTATGAGATTACACCCTCTACATAGACAGGAAAATTGAAGCAAATAGGCCGGACATTCTTGTTAAAAACCATAAAGAAAAAACTTGCCTATTAATTGATATTGCTTGTCCAGTGGATCGCAACATAGCAACCAAGGAATTCGAAAAACTGTCAAAATATAAAAACCTGGAAATTGAAAAAGAAAAAATGTGGAAATTGAAAAAAAAGAATCGCGCCAGTGATAGTAGGTGCACTTGAAATGACAAAACGTGGAACAAAACGGCACATAGAAATAATCTCCGGAAATCCCAGCTTAAGAGATAAACAAAAATTGTCTTGTTAAGTACAGCCTACACACTAATGAGAATGTTGTCCATGTAACACTAGTCATGTTATGGGACATAGTAAAACAAACGAAATGTAGCCATATCAACACACCACTATCAGCCGTAGGTCTTACTTAGGTAGTGTGATTATAGCAGGAATTGAATTATGATGAAAATGAAAACAACAAGAATAATTTGGCTGTGATCCTGTGTCATGTTCTGCATTTTTTTAATTACATTTCACCCCAAGAATGTCATAATGTCACTAAGATACAAGGGTATATTGATTATGAAAATAAAGGAGAGGACTAATAAGAAGGCAGGATTATAAAATAACAGGTTTCAGGAAAACAGAAGAAGACGATAATGCCACTAAGATGCAAGGGGTTACTACGAATGAAAGAAAATGAGGAAACTTCAGTACGGAGAAAAGACAATAAAAGGACAGGTTTCAGGAAAACAGAAGATGACGATAATGCCACTAAGATGCAAGGGGTTACTACGAATGAAAGAAAATGAGGAAACTTCAGTACGGAGAAAAGACAATAAAAGGACAGGTTTCAGGAGGACAGAAGATGACGATAATGCCACTAAGATGCAAGGGGTTACTACGAATGAAAGAAAATGAGGAAACTTCAGTACGGAGAAAAGACAATAAAAGGACAGGTTTCAGGAGGACAGAAGATGACGATAATGCCACTAAGATGCAAGGGGTTACTACGAATGAAAGAAAATGAGGAAACTTCAGTACGGAGAAAAGACAATAAAAGGACAGGTTTCAGGAGGACAGAAGATGACGATAATGCCACTAAGATGCAAGGGGTTACTACGAATGAAAGAAAATGAGGAAACTTCAGTACGAAGAAAAGACAATAAAAGGACAGGTTTCAGGAGGACAGAAGATGACGATAATGCCACTAAGATGCAAGGGGTTACTACGAATGAAAGAAAATGAGGAAACTTCAGTACGGAGAAAAGACAATAAAAGGACAGGTTTCAGGAAAACAGAAGATGACGATAATGCCACTAAGATGCAAGGGGTTACTACGAATGAAAGAAAATGAGGAAACTTCAGTACGGAGAAAAGACAATAAAAGGACAGGTTTCAGGAGGACAGAAGATGACGATAATGCCACTAAGATGCAAGGGGTTACTACGAATGAAAGAAGATGTGGAAATTTCAGTACGGAGAAAAGACAATAAAAGGACAGGTTTCAGGAAAACAGAAGATGACGATAATGCCACTAAGATGCAAGGGGTTACTACGAATGAAAGAAAATGAGGAAACTTCAGTACGGAGAAAAGACAATAAAAGGACAGGTTTCAGGAGGACAGAAGATGACGATAATGCCACTAAGATGCAAGGGGTTACTACGAATGAAAGAAAATGAGGAAACTTCAGTACGGAGAAAAGACAATAAAAGGACAGGTTTCAGGAGGACAGAAGATGACGATAATGCCACTAAGATGCAAGGGGTTACTACGAATGAAAGAAAATGAGGAAACTTCAGTACGAAGAAAAGACAATAAAAGGACAGGTTTCAGGAGGACAGAAGATGACGATAATGCCACTAAGATGCAAGGGGTTACTACGAATGAAAGAAAATGAGGAAACTTCAGTACGGAGAAAAGACAATAAAAGGACAGGTTTCAGGAGGACAGAAGATGACGATAATGCCACTAAGATGCAAGGGGTTACTACGAATGAAAGAAAATGAGGAAACTTCAGTACGGAGAAAAGACAATAAAAGGACAGGTTTCAGGAGGACAGAAGATGACGATAATGCCACTAAGATGCAAGGGGTTACTACGAATGAAAGAAAATGAGGAAACTTCAGTACGGAGAAAAGACAATAAAAGGACAGGTTTCAGGAGGACAGAAGATGATAATGCCACTAAGATGCAGGGGGTTACCTCGAATGAAAGAGAATGAGGAGACTTTAGTGAGATGAAAAGACAATAAAAGAACAGGTTTCAGGAATACATAAGATGATGATAATACCACGAAGATGCAAAGGGTTACTACTACGAATGAAAGGGAATAAGAAGACTTTAATGAGGAGAAAGGACAATAAAAGAACAGGTTTCAGGAAGATATAAGATGACAGTAATGCCACTAAGATGCAAAGGGTTACTACGAATGAAAGAGAATGAGAAGATATTAACGAGGAGATAGGACAATAAATGAACATATATATATATATATATAAAACAGAAGATTGCTATCAACGTTGCATTTAAATTTTTGCAGGGAAACAAGAAACCGGAATAGAGTTCTTACTGGTGATTCTACGAGAAATGAAACTATAAGAGTAGAATTTATAGTTGCATCTACCTATTCCAATAAAAAATTATGAGACCTACTTGCCAATCTAGTAGCATGCTTAGATTTGCGCGGTAGGGGTACTAAGTAGGAAACCCCATTAGAAAATTTGCCATGAAAATATTTATACAAAAGACTGAGAGAAGCCACATCACAGTGGTGAGAAACTGACTGAAGCCGAGATGCCATACAGGTATCTATAACATTGCAGATCTTTTTCTGATTCTTTCAAGATATATTATAGCAGCCCCATGCCCTGAGGAATGAGATTTATAATTGTGTAAGATGGATTCTGGCGAGAAAATTTGTCTGACAGGTCACAGTGAACCAATTTCCCTAGACACAGACCTAGGAATTGATTCAATATAATCGCTCCACTTCATGTCACTGTAAAACCTTAGACAACAAAAAAAAGCAGAATGAATTGCTCTATTGGAGGTTAGAATCAGCCATAAAAAAAAAAAACTATTTCTTTGCGATGATTATAAGTTAGCAATTTTGTTTTTTGGGTTGTTAAAATTTGCAAGTCAATTCTTGAGCCAGATAAGCCATATGCGATAAAATTCATGAATATGGATATCTTTTTATTGATCTTTCTCTGCCAACACGATGTCATACCAACCCGTACGTGTGCAGTATAATTCCGAGACAATAGTCTTATATATTGTTCCAAACAATATAAATCCTCATTTTCACTTTAACAATGTCTCATCTTCATTGTTGTCTGTTACCTCTCGCTTCTGTTATTTGTTGTAATCATTTTATGCAAAACAAGGCAATAAAGCCACTAAGACGCAATGTGGGTTACTGAGTGTCAAAGAGTATGAGAAAAAGTAAACGTTATTAAAGCGAGAGAAAAACAAAGGACAGCATTTAAGAAGGCAGAAAATAATGATTGACATTGCATTTAGTTTTTTTAAAGGTCAAAGTTGACTGGAAAACAAGTAAAAGAGTTGCATAAGCAAGAAGGGCGAGAGAAGAAACTTTTAGCATGTAACTTACGGTTGCATCTAGCAATTCCTACTTTATCTAGTCGTTACACTTGAACAAGGACTTTTCATAATCGTTGGTACAACAGACCAGGTTGTATAACCGATAAATACAGTAAATAGACGGCCATCCTTATTCTCTGGCCACAAAATTCCTCTTATAAAAACTAGCAGTATAGCCCGGCGTTGCTCGGATGTAATGAAAGCGTTAAAACTAATCCAGGGTCCTGGAGCTCAGACTCATTGGACGTTGGCACGAAAGACTAAAAAGCAATAGTTGTTTCCAGTTAAAGCCAAACCATAGACTGAAAGAAAAATGAATGGATCTAAGTCAAATTTTGATTTCCTGGTATTGATATCAAATAAGTTTTTTTTGTCGGAAACTGAATTTTGAAGGCTAAATAAGTCCTCTGAGTAAATGGTATCATGGCTGAGACTAAGAACTACAATTATACCTATTTAGAGCCAAACCCGAAGCAAAAACTAAAATAAAAGGGCTGAAAAAGATACAGACATACAGGCAGATAAACAGACACACACACACAAACATCTTGCCTTTTATAGATATATATTATCAATTTTCTGCACAATTGTGAGAACTGCAACCTTGAAACTTCTTGAATATCGTTTCTTATGTCTTTGTCTATAAGTGTATCAAATTTGATTAAAATCGGACCACTCCTTCTATAACCCGATTTTTTCGATTATCGATTTTCGATATTTATCGGGGGTACCTCGACACAAAGCCTAGCTAAGAACACTCGCAGACGCTTATAGGACAACTGTGTAAATTTTCAAGAAAATCGGTTCAGCCGTTTCGGAGTCTATATGTAACGGACACACACACACACACACACACACACACACACACACACACAAAGTTCCATTTATAAATAAGTTTAGATAGATCTCGGATTGATTTTACGTCAGTCGTTCGTGGTCAAAATGTTTTTTAATTAAATAAATAAAAAACATGTCCGTTGTGGTGCAATAGATATCAGCTCCGAATGAGATAATCGGAGAACTGAGCTCGAATTCCAGTTGAATTCGTTGCATTCACTTACACACAAATACCTTTGGAAAAGGTAAAAATACATTTCTTTTCTTTCCAGCTATGGGTTAAATAGCAGGACAGGTTGGGTTCCATAGCCTTGTTTGGCAACCAGTATACCGCATAAAGAAAGGGTAACCTGCTGCGGGAAAATCTTCTACCTGGTCAGTCATGGATCGAAAAAGACATGATCGCCCAAGCGTGTATTACGTATAGCTTTTTAAGTGACTGAGATTTAAAAAAAAATAAAAATCAAGGTAAATTATTTCTGTATTTTGTATGTTTATATCTGAGTTTTTTCTTTCATTGTTTTTTTTTTTATTTTCGTTTTTTATTTTTGTTTTATCGTTTTTTTGTTTTTTTGTTTCGTTTTTTGTTTTTTGCTTTTTTTGCATATGATTTTAGGTGGTCTCCCAGAAAATAATATTTAAAAATAGCAATTAAAAACAAAATAGAGTTCTTTATTTCTCTTTGGGATTTCTTGACTCGGAAAAACTAACTAAAAAAAAAACTAAAAGCCTGATCAACTCCGAGAAACATTTCTTCAAACATGAAAATAGGTACCGTCATTTTTTCGCTGTAAAAAGCAGCATAGTCTGACGGAAAAGGCCTCAAAACTAAATAAAAACAAAGTTTTCTCGGCAAAATGTTTATGCTATCATGAAGAGGATAGATCAAAGTATTTTTTAATTATTTTTATAAATTTGTTTAATTGTTTCTAACAGGCTCATTTAGTGGTGGTATAAAATCTTTTTTATCTCTTGTCAGTGCAAGGGAAAAATTGACGCTAGATTTTATTACGTCAAAAACGTAATATTACGCGGAAGGCATTTTTTGACTGTGAAAGACATTAATTTTGAAATTCATACAAAAATAAAATAATGGTCGGATTTTGATGAAAGTTTCAGGACGTATTCATAATTGACTGAAATCAGTTTCGAAATAATTATTTTTTAGAAAATATTGGTATAACAATTTTTTTTTTACATATGTTTCCCCCCATCAATTAATTTTCCAGAAATGTCGAAAAATGCGACTAGGTCTCAACATATGGATAATTTTAATTAAATTCATGAGTCATTGGGGAATGCTAATCAACTGTCTTTTTTTCTTCAAAACTTGCTCATTTTTAGAAAATCTGCTCAGAATTAGGAAAACAAAAATGCAATAAAACTATGCCATTTTTTTATTTGGATAAACTTTTAATTGCTTTTATAAACATAAATTAAAATAATATCATAGTCTGAATAGAATTATTTTTTTTTCCATTAGTAATGAATTTTTACAAAAATTGTTTTCATTTTTATTATTTTTTAATTTTTTTATTAAGTAATTTTTTAAAAACTTTCAATTTTTTAAAAAATTTCTTCCTTATAAGTCTCTCAGATTTTTTTAAAATTAATGTGTGGCGAATATATTTACTAATCGAAAAATCTAAACAGTTACTTTAAAAAAGGGTGCTCATTTTTTGTTAAATAATTAAATTCAGTACTCACATTTTCCCCCTCTTTTCTGTATCAAAAAACAATTTCTTGATTATTTTCTTACAATTTTCCAGCGAAAGCAAAGAACATAAAAAAAAAAAAAAGACTGAGTCATAATTATTAACACATCATCTTTCTTTGACAAACAATTCTCCGACTGATTATATGTTTTTCCTATCGTCTGCTTCTCCCAATTTTTTACCACCAAAAATTATTTTACGGATCAAGCAATCAGCAGCAAAATAAAAATCAGTTTAAAATGTAATTATTATATATTTTTTTAATATCCTTTCTAATTTAACTATTTTCTTTTTTAATGTAACATTTATTTAAAAAAAAAATAATAAGGTAATTTTAAAATCCAAGGGAGATAACTTTTTTCTTTTAAATAAAATTTCTTTTTTATAATAGTACGTTATTTACAGTGACATTGTTTTTATAAAGATAAACTTTATGCGATAACGGTTCTTCACAGATATCCTGTTCTTTGTACTGCTTAGCAATATTTGTTTTTTTTTAGTATCTCTCCTAATCTCTGTTTTTCTACCCATTTTTACACAAGCTCGTTAAGTAAGTTGTTCACGGAGTTACCAAGTTCCTCTTGCTTTCAGTATATCCTATTCCTGTAAGTACCAAAAATCCTCCAATCTCACTTTACTCGTTATAGAAATATTTCCCTTTTCTCTAAAACTTCGATTTAAGTCCATAGTATTCTCAAGATTATCTCTGTGTGTAGTATCAGTCAGTCAGTTAAGTACCATACGTGATACACGCTTGGGCGATCATGTCGTGAAAGAGACATGACTGATTGGGCAGAAAATTTTCCCGCAGTAGGTTGCCATTGATTTCTTTGGTAGACTGGTTGCCCACCAAGGCTATAGAACCTAATTTATTATTTATTATTTTCATCTGCTCCTCTAACCTTCATTCAGTCAGTCAGTGAAGTGCCATACGTGATACATGCTTGGGCGATCATGTCTAGAAAGAAACATGACTGACCGGGCAGAAGATTTTCCCGCAGTAGGTTGCCATTACTTTCTGTTGCTAACCAAGGCTATAGAACCCAGTCTTACTATTCAACAAATAGTTGGATGAAAAAGAGATAGATTAATACTTTACTTGAATACAACGAAAAAAGGTGCTAACTAATATGCGCTATACACTCCTGCTGATTAAAAGATAATTCAGTATTTGGTCTGCTGTGCTCGATAATGTAAATGGGAATAAAAGAGATTAACTTTCTTGAATATCCTTAATCCCCATCGCTCCCCATCGTCGACGAGGGACGAGGGTCGATGTTTCTGTAACTTGACTTTTTTACAGGTAAGAGTATTAACCCAACGCAAATCACTTTATCCTCCGGGCAAGGTAAACCGGTTGCCAACCATGGCTATAGAACCCAATCTGTCCTGCTATTCAACCCATAGCTAGAAAGAGAAGAGATAAAGTCAATTAAGTGCAATACGTGATACACGCTTGGCGATCATGTCTCGAAAGAGACACGACTGACTAGACAGAAGATTTTACCGCAGTAGATTGCCATTGCTTCCTGTGGTAGACTTGTTGCCAACCAAGGCTATAGAACCCAATCTGTCCTGCTATTCAACCCATAGCTAGAAAGAGAAGAGATAAAGTCAATTAAGTGCAATACGTGATACACGCTTGGCGATCATGTCCCTTTCGAGACATGACTGACTTGACAGAAGATTTCACAGCAGTAGGTTGCTATTGCTTTCTGTGGTAGACTTGTTGCCAACCAAGGCTATAGAACCCAATCTGACCTGCTATTCAACCCATAGCTGAGAAAGAGAAGAGATAAAGTCAATTAAGAGCAATACGTGATACACGCTTGGCGATCATGTCTCGAAAGAGACAAGACTGACTGGACAGAAGATTTTACCGCAGTAGGTTGCCATTGCTTTCTGTGGTAGACTTGTTGCCAACCAAGGTTATAGAACCCAATCTGTCCTGCTATTCAACCCATAGCTAGAAAGAGAAGAGATAAAGTCAATTAAGTGCAATACGTGATACACGCTTGGCGATCATGTCTCGAAAGAGACATGACTGACTGAACAAAAGATTTTACCGCAGTGGATTGCCATTGCTTTCTGTGGTAGACTTGTTGCCAACCAAGGCTATAGAAACCAATCTGTCCTGCTATTCAACCCATAGCTAGAAAGAGAAGAGATAAAGTCAATTAAGTGCAATACGTGATACACGCTTGGCGATCATGTCCCTTTCGAGACATGACTGACTGGACAGAAGATTTCACAGCAGTAGGTTGCCATTGCTTTCTGTGGAAGACTTGTTTCCAACCAAGGCTATAGAACCAAATCTGACCTACTGTTCAACCCATAGCTGAGAAAGAGAAGAGATAAAGTCAATTAAGAGCAATACGTGATACACGCTTGGCGATCATGTCTCGAAAGAGACATGACTGACTGGACAAAAGATTTTACCGCAGTAGATTGCCATTGCTTTCTGTGGTAGACTTGTTTCCAACCAAGGC
Organism: Ascarosepion bandense; assembly: GCA_037127315.1. NCBI lineage: Eukaryota > Metazoa > Mollusca > Cephalopoda > Sepiida > Sepiidae > Ascarosepion > Ascarosepion bandense. Next base: position 11,572 of record JBBBDQ010000854.1, read on the forward strand.
TATAGAACCCAATCTGACCTGCTATTCAACCCATAGCTAGAAAGAGAAGAGATAAAGTAAATTAAGTGCAATACGTGATACACGCTTGGCGATCATGTCTCGAAAGAGACATGACTGACTGAACAAAAGATTTTACCGCAGTGGATTGCCATTGCTTTCTGTGGTAGACTTGTTGCCAACCAAGGCTATAGAACCCAATCTGTCCTGCTATTCAGCCCATAGCTAGAAAGAGAAGAGATAAAGTCAATTAAGTGCAATACGTGATACACGCTTGGCGATCATGTCCCTTTCGAGACATGACTGACTTGACAGAAGATTTCACAGCAGTAGGTTGCCATTGCTTTCTGTGGTAGACTTTTTTCCAACCAAGGCTATAGAACCCAATCTGACCTGCTATTCAACCCATAGCTGAGAAAGAGAAGAGATAAAGTCAATTAAGAGCAATACGTGATACACGCTTGGCGATCATGTCTCGAAAGAGACAAGACTGACTGAACAAAAGATTTTACCGCAGTGGATTGCCATTGCTTTCTGTGGTAGACTTGTTGCCAACCAAGGCTATAGAAACCAATCTGTCCTGCTATTCAGCCCATAGCTAGAAAGAGAAGAGATAAAGTCAATTAAGTGCAATACGTGATACACGCTTGGCGATCATGTCCCTTTCGAGACATGACTGACTGGACAGAAGATTTCACAGCAGTAGGTTGCCATTGCTTTCTGTGGAAGACTTGTTTCCAACCAAGGCTATAGAACCCAATCTGACCTACTATTCAACCCATAGCTGAGAAAGAGAAGATATAAAGTCAATTAAGAGCAATACGTGATACACGCTTGGCGATCATGTCTCGAAAGAGACATGACTGACTGGACAAAAGATTTTACCGCAGTAGATTGCCATTGCTTTCTGTGGTAGACTTGTTTCCAACCAAGGCTATAGAACCCAATCGGACCTGCTATTCAACCCATAGCTAGAAAGAGAAGAGATAAAGTCAATAAAGTGCAATACGTGATACACGCTTGGCGATCATGTCTCGAAAGAGACAAGACTGACTGGACAGAAGATTTTACCGCAGTAGGTTGCCATTGCTTTCTGTGGTAGACTTGTTGCTAACCAAGGCTATAGAACCCAATCTGTCCTGCTATTCAACCCATAGCTAGAAAGAGAAGAGATAAAGTCAATTAAGTGCAATACGTGATACACGCTTGGCGATCATGTCTCGAAAGAGACATGACTGACTGAACAAAAGATTTTACCGCAGTGGATTGCCATTGCTTTCTGTGGTAGACTTGTTGCCAACCAAGGCTATAGAACCCAATCTGTCCTGCTATTCAGCCCATAGCTAGAAAGAGAAGAGATAAAGTCAATTAAGTGCAATACGTGATACACGCTTGGCGATCATGTCCCTTTCGAGACATGACTGACTTGACAGAAGATTTCACAGCAGTAGGTTGCCATTGCTTTCTGTGGTAGACTTTTTTCCAACCAAGGCTATAGAACCCAATCTGACCTGCTATTCAACCCATAGCTGAGAAAGAGAAGAGATAAAGTCAATTAAGAGCAATACGTGATACACGCTTGGCGATCATGTCTCGAAAGAGACAAGACTGACTGGACAGAAGATTGTACCGCAGTAGGTTGCCATTGCTTTCTGTGGTAGACTTGTTGCCAACCAAGGTTATAGAACCCAATCTGTCCTGCTATTCAACCCATAGCTAGAAAGAGAAGAGATAAAGTCAATTAAGTGCAATACGTGATACACGCTTGGCGATCATGTCTCGAAAGAGACATGACTGACTGAACAAAAGATTTTACCGCAGTGGATTGCCATTGCTTTCTGTGGTAGACTTGTTGCCAACCAAGGCTATAGAAACCAATCTGTCCTGCTATTCAGCCCATAGCTAGAAAGAGAAGAGATAAAGTCAATTAAGTGCAATACGTGATACACGCTTGGCGATCATGTCCCTTTCGAGACATGACTGACTGGACAGAAGATTTCACAGCAGTAGGTTGCCATTGCTTTCTGTGGAAGACTTGTTTCCAACCAAGGCTATAGAACCCAATCTGACCTACTATTCAACCCATAGCTGAGAAAGAGAAGAGATAGAGTCAATTAAGAGCAATACGTGATACACGCTTGGCGATCATGTCTCGAAAGAGACATGACTGACTGGACAAAAGATTTTACCGCAGTAGGTTGCCATTGCTTTCTGTGGTAGACTTGTTTCCAACCAAGGCTATAGAACCCAATCTGACCTGCTATTCAACCCATAGCTAGAAAGAGAAGAGATAAAGTCAATTAAGTGCAATACGTGATACACGCTTGGCGATCATGTCTCGAAAGAGACAAGACTGACTGGACAGAAGATTTTACCGCAGTAGGTTGCCATTGCTTTCTGTGGTAGACTTGTTGCTAACCAAGGCTATAGAACCCAATCTGTCCTGCTATTCAGCCCATAGCTAGAAAGAGAAGAGATAAAGTCAATTAAGTGCAATACGTGATACACGCTTGGCGATCATGTCTCGAAAGAGACATGACTGACTGAACAAAAGATTTTACCGCAGTGGATTGCCATTGCTTTCTGTGGTAGACTTGTTGCCAACCAAGGCTATAGAAACCAATCTGTCCTGCTATTCAGCCCATAGCTAGAAAGAGAAGAGATAAAGTCAATTAAGTGAAATACGTGATACACGCTTGGCGATCATGTCCCTTTCGAGACATGACTGACTGGACAGAAGATTTCACAGCAGTAGGTTGCCATTGCTTTCTGTGGAAGACTTGTTTCCAACCAAGGCTATAGAAACCAATCTGTCCTGCTATTCAACCCATAGCTAGAAAGAGAAGAGATAAAGTCAATTAAGTGCAATACGTGATACACGCTTGGAGATCATGTCTCGAAAGAGACAAGACTGACTGGACAGAAGATTTTACCGCAGTAGGTTGCCATTGCTTTCTGCGGTAGACTTGTTGCTAACCAAGGCTATAGAACCCAATCTGTCCTGCTATTCAACCCATAGCTAGAAAGAGAAGAGATAAAGTCAATTAAGTGCAATACGTGATACACGCTTGGCGATCATGTCTCGAAAGAGACATGACTGACTGAACAAAAGATTTTACCGCAGTGGATTGCCATTGCTTTCTGGGTAGACTTGTTGCCAACCAAGGCTATAGAAACCAATCTGTCCTGCTATTCAGCCCATAGCTAGAAAGAGAAGAGATAAAGTCAATTAAGTGCAATACGTAATACACGCTTGGCGATCATGTCCCTTTCGAGACATGACTGACTGGACAGAAGATTTCACAGCAGTAGGTTGCCATTGCTTTCTGTGGTAGACTTTTTTCCAACCAAGGCTATAGAACCCAATCTGTCCTGCTATTCAACCCATAGTTGAGAAAGAGAAGAGATAAAGTCAATTAAGAGCAATACGTGATACACGCTTGGCGATCATGTCTCGAAAGAGACAAGACTGACTGGACAGAAGATTTTACCGCAGTAGGTTGCCATTGCTTTCTGTGGTAGACTTGTTTCCAACCAGGGCTATAGAACCCAATCTGACCTGCTATTCAACCCATAGCTGAGAAAGAGAAGAGATAAAGTCAATTAAGAGCAATACGTGATACACGCTTGGCGATCATGTCTCGAAAGAGACATGACTGACTGGACAAAAGATTTTACCGCAGTAGATTGCCATTGCTTTCTATGGTAGACTTGTTTCCAACCAAGGCTATAGAACCCAATCTGACCTGCTATTCAACCCATAGCTGAGAAAGAGAAGAGATAAAGTCAATTAAGAGCAATACGTGATACACGCTTGGCGATCATGTCCCTTTTGAGACATGACTGACTGGACAGAAGATTTTACCGCAGTAGGTTGCCATTGCTTTCTGTGGTAGACTTGTTGCCAACCAAGGCTATAGAACCCAATCTGACCTGCTATTCAACCCATAGCTAGAAAGAGAAGACATAAAGTCAATTAAGAGCAATACGTGATACACGCTTGGCGATCATGTCTCGAAAAAGAGATGACTGACTGGACAAAAGATTTTTCCGCAGTAGATTGCCATTGCTTTCTGTGGTAGACTTGTTGCCAACCAAGGCTATAGAACCCGATCTGTCCTGCTATTCAACCCATAGCAAGAAAGAGAAGAGATAAAGACAATTAGGTGCAATACGTGATACACGCTTGGCGATCATGTCTAAAAGAGACATGACTGACTGGACAGAATATTTTACCGCAGTAGGTTGCCATTGCTTTCTGTAGTAGACATGTTGCCAACCAAGGCAATAGAACCCCAGTCTGTCCTGCTATTCAACCCTTAGCTAGAAAGAGAAGAGATAAAGTCAATTAAGTGCAATACGAATACACGCTTGGCGATCATGTCTCGAAAGAGACAGGACTGACTGGACAAAAGATTTTACCGCAGTAGATTGCCATTGCTTTCTGTGGTAGACTTGTTGCCAACCATGGCTATAGAACCCAATCTGTCCTGCTATTCAACCCATAGCTAGAAAGAGAAGAGATAAAGTCAATTAAGTGCAATACGTGATACACGCTTGGCGATCATGTCTCGAAAGAGACATGACTGACTGGACAAAAGATTTTACCGCAGTAGATTGCCATTGCTTTCTGTGGTAGACTTGTTGCCAACCAAGGCTATAGAACCCAATCTGTCCTGCTATTCAACCCATAGCAAGAAAGAGAAGAGATGAAGTCAATTAGGTGCAATACGTGATACACGCTTGGCGATCATGTCTCGAAAGAGACAAGACTGACTGGACAGAAGATTTTACCGCAGTAGGTTGCCATTGCTTTCTGTGGTAGACTTGTTTCCAACCAGGGCTATAGAACCCAATCTGACCTGCTATTCAACCCATAGCTGAGAAAGAGAAGAGATAAAGTCAATTAAGAGCAATACGTGATACACGCTTGGCGATCATGTCTCGAAAGAGACATGACTGACTGGACAAAAGATTTTACCGCAGTAGATTGCCATTGCTTTCTATGGTAGACTTGTTTCCAACCAAGGCTATAGAACCCAATCTGACCTGCTATTCAACCCATAGCTAGAAAGAGAAGAGATAAAGTCAATTAAGAGCAATACGTGATACACGCTTGGCGATCATGTCCCTTTCGAGACATGACTGACTGGACAGAAGATTTTACCGCAGTAGGTTGCCATTGCTTTCTGTGGTAGACTTGTTGCCAACCAAGGCTATAGAACCCAATCTGACCCGCTATTCAACCCATAGCTAGAAAGAGAAGACATAAAGTCAATTAAGAGCAATACGTGATACACGCTTGGCGATCATGTCTCGAAAGAGACAGGACTGACTGGACAAAAGATTTTACCGCAGTAGATTGCCATTGCTTTCTGTGGTAGACTTGTTGCCAACCATGGCTATAGAACCCAATCTGTCCTGCTATTCAACCCATAGCTAGAAAGAGAAGAGATAAAGTCAATTAAGTGCAATACGTGATACACGCTTGGCGATCATGTCTCGAAAGAGACATGACTGACTGGACAAAAGATTTTACCGCAGTAGATTGCCATTGCTTTCTGTGGTAGACTTGTTGCCAACCAAGGCTATAGAACCCAATCTGTCCTGCTATTCAACCCATAGCAAGAAAGAGAAGAGATAAAGTCAATTAGGTGCAATACGTGATACACGCTTGGCGATCATGTCTCGAAAAAGACATGACTGACTGGACAGAAGATTTTAACGCAGTAGGTTGCCATTGCTTTCGGTGGTAGACTTGTTGCCAACCAAGGCTATAGAAACCAATCTGTCCTGCTATTCAACCCATAACTAGAAAGAGAAGGGATAAAGTCAATTAAGTGCAATACGTGATACACGCTTGGCGATCATTTCTCGAAAGAGACAAGACTGACTGGACAGAAGATTTTACCGCAGTAGGTTGCCATTGCTTTCTGTGGTAGACTTGTTGCCAACCATGGCTATAGAACCCAATCTGTCCTGCTATTCAACCCATAACTAGAAAGAGAAGAGATAAAGGCAATTAAGAGCAATACGTGATACACGCTTGACGATCATGTCTCGAAAGAGACATGACTGACTGGACAAAAGATTTTACCGCAGTGGATTGCCATTGCTTTCTATGGTAGACTTGTTGCCAACCAAGGCTATAGAACCCAACTGTCCTGCTATTCAACCCATAGCTAGAAAGAGAAGAGATAAAGTCAATTAAGTGAAATACGTGATGCACGCTTGGCGATAATGTCCCTTTCGAGACATGACTGACTGTACAGAAGATTTTACAGCAGTAGGTTGCTATTGCTTTCTGTGGTAGACTTGTTTCCAACCAAGGCAATAGAACCCAATCTGACCTGCTATTCCATCCATAGCTAGAAAGAGAAGACATAAAGTCAATTAAGTGCAAAACGTGATACACGCTTGGCGATCATGTCCCTTTCGAGACATGACTGACTGGACAGAACATTTTACCGCAGTAGGTTGCCATTGCTTTCTGTGGTAGACTTGTTGCCATCAAAGCCTATAGAACACAATCTGTCCTGCTATTCAACCCATAGCTAGAAAGAGAAGAGATAAAGTCAATTAAGTGCAATACGTGATACACGCTTGGCGATCATGTCTCGAAAGACACATGACTGACTGAACAAAAGATTTTACCGCAGTGGATTGCCATTGCTTTCTGTGGTAGACTTGTTGCCAACCAAGGCTATAGAACCCAATCTGTCCTGCTATTCAGCCCATAGCTAGAAAGAGAAGAGATAAAGTCAATTAAGTGCAATACGTGATACACGCTTGGCGATCATGTCCCTTTCGAGACATGACTGACTTGACAGAAGATTTCACAGCAGTAGGTTGCCATTGCTTTCTGTGGTAGACTTTTTTCCAACCAAGGCTATAGAACCCAATCTGACCTGCTATTCAACCCATAGCTGAGAAAGAGAAGAGATAAAGTCAATTAAGAGCAATAAGTGATACACGCTTGGCGATCATGTCTCGAAAGAGACAAGACTGACTGGACAGAAGATTTTACCGCAGTAGGTTGCCATTGCTTTCTGTGGTAGACTTGTTGCCAACCAAGGTTATAGAACCCAATCTGTCCTGCTATTCAACCCATAGCTAGAAAGAGAAGAGATAAAGTCAATTAAGTGCAATACGTGATACACGCTTGGCGATCATGTCTCGAAAGAGACATGACTGACTGAACAAAAGATTTTACCGCAGTGGATTGCCATTGCTTTCTGTGGTAGACTTGTTGCCAACCAAGGCTATAGAAACCAATCTGTCCTGCTATTCAGCCCATAGCTAGAAAGAGAAGAGATAAAGTCAATTAAGTGCAATACGTGATACACGCTTGGCGATCATGTCCCTTTCGAGACATGACTGACTGGACAGAAGATTTCACAGCAGTAGGTTGCCATTGCTTTCTGTGGAAGACTTGTTTCCAACCAAGGCTATAGAACCCAATCTGACCTACTATTCAACCCATAGCTGAGATAGAGAAGAGATAGAGTCAATTAAGAGCAATACGTGATACACGCTTGGCGATCATGTCTCGAAAGAGACATGACTGACTGGACAAAAGATTTTACCGCAGTAGATTGCCATTGCTTTCTGTGGTAGACTTGTTTCCAACCAAGGCTATAGAACCCAATCTGACCTGCTATTCAACCCATAGCTAGAAAGAGAAGAGATAAAGTCAATTAAGTGCAATACGTGATACACACTTGGCGATCATGTCTCGAAAGAGACAAGACTGACTGGACAGAAGATTTTACCGCAGTAGGTTGCCATTGCTTTCTGTGGTAGACTTGTTGCTAACCAAGGCTATAGAACCCAATCTGTCCTGCTATTCAGCCCATAGCTAGAAAGAGAAGAGATAAAGTCAATTAAGTGCAATACGTGATACACGCTTGGCGATCATGTCCCTTTCGAGACATGACTGACTGGACAGAAGATTTCACAGCAGTAGGTTGCCATTGCTTTCTGTGGTAGACTTTTTTCCAACCAAGGCTATAGAACCCAATCTGACCTGCTATTCAACCCATAGCTGAGAAAGAGAAGAGATAAAGTCAATTAAGAGCAATAAGTGATACACGCTTGGCGATCATGTCTCGAAAGAGACAAGACTGACTGGACAGAAGATTTTACCGCAGTAGGTTGCCATTGCTTTCTGTGGTAGACTTGTTGCCAACCAAGGTTATAGAACCCAATCTGTCCTGCTATTCAACCCATAGCTAGAAAGAGAAGAGATAAAGTCAATTAAGTGCAATACGTGATACACGCTTGGCGATCATGTCTCGAAAGAGACATGACTGACTGAACAAAAGATTTTACCGCAGTGGATTGCCATTGCTTTCTGTGGTAGACTTGTTGCCAACCAAGGCTATAGAAACCAATCTGTCCTGCTATTTAGCCCATAGCTAGAAAGAGAAGAGATAAAGTCAATTAAGTGAAATACGTGATACACGCTTGGCGATCATGTCCCTTCCGAGACATGACTGACTGGACAGAAGATTTCACAGCAGTAGGTTGCCATTGCTTTCTGTGGAAGACTTGTTTCCAACCAAGGCTATAGAAACCAATCTGTCCTGCTATTCAACCCATAGCTAGAAAGAGAAGAGATAAAGTCAATTAAGTGCAATACGTGATACACGCTTGGAGATCATGTCTCGAAAGAGACAAGACTGACTGGACAGAAGATTTTACCGCAGTAGGTTGCCATTGCTTTCTGCGGTAGACTTGTTGCTCACCAAGGCTATAGAACCCAATCTGTCCTGCTATTCAACCCATAGCTAGAAAGAGAAGAGATAAAGTCAATTAAGTGCAATACGTGATACACGCTTGGCGATCATGTCTCGAAAGAGACATGACTGACTGAACAAAAGATTTTACCGCAGTGGATTGCCATTGCTTTATGTGGTAGACTTGTTGCCAACCAAGGCTATAGAAACCAATCTGTCCTGCTATTCAACCCATAGCTAGAAAGAGAAGAGATAAAGTCAATTAAGTGCAATACGTAATGCACGCTTGGCGATCATGTCCCTTTCGAGACATGACTGACTGGACAGAAGATTTCACAGCAGTAGGTTGCCATTGCTTTCTGTGGTAGACTTTTTTCCAACCAAGGCTATAGAACCCAATCTGTCCTGCTATTCAACCCATAGTTGAGAAAGAGAAGAGATAAAGTCAATTAAGAGCAATACGTGATACACGCATGGCGATCATGTCTCGAAAGAGACAAGACTGACTGGACAGAAGATTTTACCGCAGTAGGTTGCCATTGCTTTCTGTGGTAGACTTGTTTCCAACCAGGGCTATAGAACCCAATCTGACCTGCTATTCAACCCATAGCTGAGAAAGAGAAGAGATAAAGTCAATTAAGAGCAATACGTGATACACGCTTGGCGATCATGTCTCGAAAGAGACATGACTGACTGGACAAAAGATTTTACCGCAGTAGATTGCCATTGCTTTCTATGGTAGACTTGTTTCCAACCAAGGCTATAGAACCCAATCTGACCTGCTATTCAACCCATAGCTAGAAAGAGAAGAGATAAAGTCAATTAAGAGCAATACGTGATACACGCTTGGCGATCATGTCCCTTTCGAGACATGACTGACTGGACAGAAGATTTTACCGCAGTAGGTTGCCATTGCTTTCTGTGGTAGACTTGTTGCCAACCAAGGCTATAGAACCCAATCTGACCTGCTATTCAACCCATAGCTAGAAAGAGAAGACATAAAGTCAATTAAGAGCAATACGTGATACACGCTTGGCGATCATGTCTCGAAAAAGAGATGACTGACTGGACAAAAGATTTTTCCGCAGTAGATTGCCATTGCTTTCTGTGGTAGACTTGTTGCCAACCAAGGCTATAGAACCCGATCTGTCCTGCTATTCAACCCATAGCAAGAAAGAGAAGAGATAAAGACAATTAGGTGCAATACGTGATACACGCTTGGCGATCATGTCTAAAAGAGACATGACTGACTGGACAGAATATTTTACCGCAGTAGGTTGCCATTGCTTTCTGTAGTAGACTTGTTGCCAACCAAGGCAATAGAACCCCAGTCTGTCCTGCTATTCAACCCTTAGCTAGAAAGAGAAGAGATAAAGTCAATTAAGTGCAATACGAATACACGCTTGGCGATCATGTCTCGAAAGAGACAGGACTGACTGGACAGAAGATTTTACCGCAGTAGATTGCCATTGCTTTCTGTGGTAGACTTGTTGCCAACCATGGCTATAGAACCCAATCTGTCCTGCTATTCAACCCATAGCTAGAAAGAGAAGAGATAAAGTCAATTAAGTGCAATACGTGATACACGCTTGGCGATCATGTCTCGAAAGAGACATGACTGACTGGACAAAAGATTTTACCGCAGTAGATTGCCATTGCTTTCTGTGGTAGACTTGTTGCCAACCAAGGCTATAGAACCCAATCTGTCCTGCTATTCAACCCACAGCAAGAAAGAGAAGAGATAAAGTCAATTAGGTGCAATACGTGATACACGCTTAGCGATCATGTCTCGAAAAAGACATGACTGACTGGACAGAAGATTTTAACGCAGTAGGTTGCCATTGCTTTCGGTGGTAGACTTGTTGCCAACCAAGGCTATAGAAACCAATCTGTCCTGCTATTCAACCCATAACTAGAAAGAGAAGGGATAAAGTCAATTAAGTGCAATACGTGATACACGCTTGGCGATCATTTCTCGAAAGAGACAAGACTGACTGGACAGAAGATTTTACCGCAGTAGGTTGCCATTGCTTTCTGTGGTAGACTTGTTGCCAACCATGGCTATAGAACCCAATCTGTCCTGCTATTCAACCCATAACTAGAAAGAGAAGAGATAAAGGCAATTAAGAGCAATACGTGATACACGCTTGACGATCATGTCTCGAAAGAGACATGACTGACTGGACAAAAGATTTTACCGCAGTGGATTGCCATTGCTTTCTATGGTAGACTTGTTGCCAACCAAGGCTATAGAACCCAACTGTCCTGCTATTCAACCCATAGCTAGAAAGAGAAGAGATAAAGTCAATTAAGTGAAATACGTGATGCACGCTTGGCGATCATGTCCCTTTCGAGACATGACTGACTGGACAGAAGATTTTACAGCAGTAGGTTGCTATTGCTTTCTGTGGTAGACTTGTTTCCAACCAAGGCAATAGAACCCAATCTGACCTGCTATTCCATCCATAGCTAGAAAGAGAAGACATAAAGTCAATTAAGTGCAAAACGTGATACACGCTTGGCGATCATGTCCCTTTCGAGACATGACTGACTGGACAGAAGATTTTACCGCAGTAGGTTGCCATTGCTTTCTGTGGTAGACTTGTTGCCATCAAAGGCTATAGAACACAATCTGTCCTGCTATTCAACCCATAGCTAGAAAGAGAAGAGATAAAGTCAATTAAGTGCAATACGTGATACACGCTCGTCGATCATGTTTCGAAAGAGACATGACTGACTGAACAAAAGATTTTACCGCAGTGGCTTGCCATTGCCTTTCTGTGGTAGACTTGTTGCCAACCAAGGTTATAGAACCCAATCTGTCCTGCTATTCACCCATAGCTAGAAAGAGAAGAGATAAAGTCAATTAAGTGCAATACGTGATACACGCTTGGCGATCATGTCCCTTTCGAGACATGACTGACTGGACAGAAGATTTCACAGCAGTAGGTTGCCATTGCTTTCTGTGGAAGACTTGTTTCCAACCAACGCTATAGAACCCAATCTGACCTACTATTCAACCCATAGCTGAGAAAGAGAAGAGATAAAGTCAATTAAGAGCAATACGTGATACACGCTTGGCGATCATGTCTCGAAAGAGACATGACTGACTGGACAAAAGATTTTACCGCAGTAGATTGCCATTGCTTTCTGTGGTAGACTTGTTTCCAACCAAGGCTATAGAACCCAATCTGACCTGCTATTCAACCCATAGCTAGAAAGAGAAGAGATAAGTCAATTAAGTGCAATACGTGATACACGCTTGGCGATCATGTCTCGAAAGAGACAAGACTGACTGGACAGAAAATTTTACCGCAGTAGGTTGCCATTGCTTTCTGTGGTAGACTTGTTGCCAACCAAGGCTATAGAAACCAATCTGTCCTGCTATTCAGCCCATAGCTAGAAAGAGAAGAGATAAAGTCAATTAAGTGCAATACGTGATACACGCTTGTCGATCATGTCTCGAAAGAGACATGACTGACTGAACAAAAGATTTTACCGCAGTGGATTGCCATTGCTTTCTGTGGTAGACTTGTTGCCAACCAAGGCTATAGAACCCAATCTGTCCTGCTATTCAACCCATAGCTAGAAAGAGAAGACATAAAGTCAATTAAGAGCAATACGTGATACACGCTTGGCGATCATGTCTCGAAAAAGAGATGACTGACTGGACAAAAGATTTTTCCGCAGTAGATTGCCATTGCTTTCTGTGGTAGACTTGTTGCCAACCAAGGCTATAGAACCCGATCTGTCCGGCTATTCAACCCATAGCAAGAAAGAGAAGAGATAAAGTCAATTAGGTGCAATACGTGATACACGCTTGGCGATCATGTCTAAAAGAGACATGACTGACTGGACAGAATATTTTACCGCAGTAGGTTGCCATTGCTTTCTGTAGTAGACTTGTTGCCAACCAAGGCAATAGAACCCCAGTCTGTCCTGCTATTCAACCCTTAGCTAGAAAGAGAAGAGATAAAGTCAATTAAGTGCAATACGTGATACACGCTTGGCGATCATGTCTCGAAAGATACATGGCTGGCTGGACAGAAGATTTTACCGCAGTAGGTTGCCATTACTTTCTGTGGTAGGCTTGTTGCCAACCAATGCTATAGAACCCAATCTGTCCTGCTATACAATCCATACCTAGAAAGAGAAGAGATAAAGTCAATTAAGTGCAATACGTGATACACGCTTGGCGATCATGTCTCTTTCGAGACATGACTGACTGGATAGAAGATTTTACCGCAGTAGTTTGCCATTGCTTTCTGTGGTAGACTTGTTGCCAACCAAGGCTATAGAACCCAATCTGTCCTGCTATTCAACCCATAGCTAGAAAGAGAAGAGATAAAGTCAATTAAGTGCAATACGTGATACACGCTTGGCGATCATGTCTCGAAAGTGACATGACTGACTGGACAGAAGATTTTACCGCAGTAGTTTGCCATTGCTGTCTGTGGTAGACTTGTTGCCAACCAAGTCTATAGAAACCAATCTGTCCTGCTATTCACCCATAGCTAGTAAGAGAAGAGATAAAGTCAATTAAGTGCAATACGTGATACACGCTTGGCGAACATGTCTCGAAAGAGACATGACTGATTGGACGGAAGATTTTACCGCAGTAGATTGCCATTGCTTTCTGTGGTAGACTTGTTGCCAACCAAGGCTATAGAACCCAATCTGTCCTGCTATTCAACCCATAGCAAGAAAGAGAAGAGATAAAGTCAATTAGGTGCAATACGTGATACACGCTTGGCGATCATGTCTCGAAAAAGACATGACTGACTGGACAGAAGATTTTAACGCAGTAGGTTGCCATTGCTTTCTGTGGTAGACTTGTTGCCAACCAAGGCTATAGAACCCAATCTGTCCTGTTATTCAACCCATAGCTAGAAAGAGAAGAGAGAAAGTCAATTAAGTGCAATGCGTGATACACGCTTGGCGATCATGTCTCGATCCAGACATGACTGACTGGACAGAAGATTTTACCGCAGTAGGTTGCCATTGCTTTCTGTGGTAGACTTGTTGCCAACCAAGGCTATAGAACCCAATCAGTCCAGCTATTCAACCCATAGCTAGAAAGAGAAGAGATAAAGTCAATTAAGTGCAAAACGTGATACACGCTTGGCGATCATGTCTCGAAAGAGACATGTTTGACTGGACAGAATATTTTACCGCAGGAGATTGCCATTGCTTTCTGTGGTAGACTTGTTGCCAACCATGGCTATAGAACCCAATCTGTCCTACTATTCAACCCATAACTAGAAAGAGAAGAGATAAAGGCAATTAAGTGCAATACGTGATACACGCTTGGCGATCATGTCTCGAAAGAGACATGACTGACTGGACAAAAGATTTTACCGCAATGGATTGCCACTGCTTTCTGTGGTAGACTTGTTGCCAACCAAGGCTATAGAACCCAATCTGTTCTGCTATTCAACCCATAGCTAGAAAGAGAAGAGTTAAAGTCAATTAAGAGCAATACGTGATACACGCTTGGCGATCATGTCTCGAAAGAGACATGACTGACTGGACAAAAGATTTTACCGCAGTAGATTGCCATTGCTTTCTGTGGTAGACTTGTTGCCAACCAAGTCTATAGAACCCAATCTGTCCTGCAATTCAACCCATAGCAAGAAAGAGAAGAGATAAAGTCAATTAGGTGCAATACGTGATACACGCTTGGCGATCATGTCTCGAAAGAGACATGACTGACTGGACAAAAGATTTTACCGCAGTAGATTGCCATTGCTTTCTGTGGTAGACTTGTTGCCAACCAAGGCTATAGAACCCAATCTGTCCTGCTATTCAACCCATAGCTAGAAAGAGAAGAGATAAAGTCAATTAAGTGCAATACGTGATACACGCTTAGCGATCATGTCTCGAAAGAGACATGACTGACTGGACAGAAGATTTTACCGCAGTAGTTTGCCATTGCTTTCTGTGGTAGACTTCTTGCCAACCAAGGCTATAGAACCCACTCTGTCCTGCTATTCAACCCATAGCTAGAAAGAGAAGACATAAAGTCAATTAAGTGCAAAACTGGATACACGCTTGGCGATCATGTCTCGAAAGAGACATGACTGACTGGACAGAAGATTTTACCGCAGTAGTTTGCCATTGCTTTCTGTGGTAGACTTCTTGCCAACCATGGCTATAGAACCCAATCTGTCCTGCTATTCAACCCATAGCTAGAAAGAGAAAAGATAAAGTCAGTTAAGTGCATTACGTGATACACGCTTGGCGATCATGTCTCGAAAGATACATGGCTGGCTGGACAGAAGATTTTACCGCAGTAGGTTGCCATTACTTTCTGTGGTAGACTTGTTGCCAACCAAGGCTATAGAACCCAATCTGTCCTGCTATTCAACCCATAGCTAGAAAGAGAAGAGATAAAGACAATTAAGTGCAATACGTGATACACGCTTGGCGATCATGTCTCGAAAGAGACATGACTGACTGGACAGAAGATTTTACCGCAGTAGTTTGCCATTGCTGTCTGTGGTAGACTTGTTGCCAACCAAGTCTATAGAAACCAATCTGTCCTGCTATTCACCCATAGCTAGTAATAGAAGAGATAAAGTCAATTAAGTGCAATACGTGATACACGCTTGGCGAACATGTCTCGAAAGTGACATGACTGATTGGACGGAAGATTTTACCGCAGTAGGTTGCCATTACTTTCTGTGGTAGACTTGTTGCCAACCAAGGCTATAGAACCCAATCTGTCCTGCTATTCAACCCATAGCTAGAAAGAGAAGAGATAAAGTCAATTAAGTGCAATACGTGATACACGCTTGGCGATCATGTCACGAAAGATACATGACTGACTGGACAGAAGATTTTACCGCAGTAGATTGCCATTGCTTTCTGTGGTAGACTTGTTGCCAACCAAGGCTATAGAACCCAATCTGTCCTGCTATTCAACCCATCGCTAGAAAGAGAAGAGATAAAGTCAATTAATTGCAATACGTGATACACGCTTGGCGATCATGTCTTGAAAGAGACATGACTGACTGGACAGAAGATTTTACCGCAGTACGTTGCCATTGCTTTCTGTGGTAGACTTGTTGCCAACCAAGGCTATAGGACCCAATCTGTCCTGCTATTCAACCCATAGCTAGAAAGAGAAGAGATAAAGTCAATTAATTGCAACACGTGATACACGCTTGGCGATCATGTCTCGAAAGAGACATGACTGACTGGACAGAAGATTTTACCGCAGTAGGTTGACATTGCTTTCTGTGGTAGACTTGTTGCCAACCAAGGCTATAGGACCCAATCTGTCCTGCTATTCAACCCATAGCTAGAAAGAGAAGCGATAAAGTAAATTAATTGCAATACGTGATACACGTTTGGCGATCATGTCTCGAAAGAGACATGACTGACTGGACAGAAGATTTTACCGCAGTAGGTTGCCATTGCTTTCTGTGGTAGACTTGTTGCCAACCAAGGCTATAGAACCCAATCTGTCCCGCTATTCAACCCATAGCTAGAAAGAGAAGAGATAAAGTCAATTAATTGCAATACGTGATACACGCTTGGCGATCATGTCTCGAAAGAGACATGACTGACTGGACATTGCTTTCTGTGGTAGACTTGTTGCCAACCAAGTCTATAGAACCCAATCTGTCCTGTTATTTAACCCATAGCTGGAGGGAAGAGAGATGGATCAATACCTTTCCCTAGGGATTTTGCGCGTAATTGAATGTTACGAAAAAATGGTGCTAACTAGTAGACGCTATGCACTCCTGTTGATTAACAAAAAATGAGGAGTGGATTTCGATGTTTCTACAATTTGACTTTTTGACAGGTAAGGGTTTTGACCCAACACAAACCTCTTTATTCTCCAGGTGAGGTAGACTGGTTGCCAATTAAGCCTATAAAACCCAATCTGTCCTGCTATTTAATCCATAGCTGTAGGAAAAAGAGATAGATTATTACTTTTCCTAGAGGTATTTCCGCGTAGGTGAATGCAGCCTGTCGTGTGCTTTAGGTCTCGCCCGTGTAGCCATGGCGACACTGTCACCGGTTTTCGTGGTTCGCTGCTGCTGCTCGTGGTCCTCCGTTTTGCCGTTTGCCGTTGCCATTTCCACTGCCGCCGCCGCCGCCACCGCTGAAACGAGGTGACTATCACTGCGACTACGACGACGCCGCCGCTGCGAAGCAGAGTCGAAAAACAACGAGCGGATGTGCGTTGTGGTGTAGTGGATATCGACTCGCAACAAATCGAGGAGCCGTGTTCGAATTCCAATTGAATTCTTTTCAATCATTTACGCCCAAATACCCTTCAGAAAGGTATTAATCCGTCTCTTACTTCCAGTTATGGGTTAAATAGTAGATCAGATTGTGTTCTATAACCTTGGCTAGCAACCGGAAAACAATGGTAACCGACTGTGGGACAATCTTCTGCCCAGTAAGTCATGTCTCTTTCGAGACATGATCGCCCAAAGCGTGCATCACGTATGGCACTTAACTGACTGACTGAATATAATAGTTAGAAACATGATTAAGACTTCTCTTGGGCATAAAGTGGGGTATCTGTTTTCTCTTGTTATGAAGTAATAAACTGATCCCCCACTAATTACTACTTAATAATATATATTTCTTCCCCCTCATGCTATGAGAGAAAGAACAGTACAGATTGGGTTCTACAGCCTTCGCTGACAACCAGTCTACCGCAGAAATGAATGACAACTGCGGGATAATATTCTGCCCAGTCAGTCATGTCTCATTCGAGACATGATCTCCCAAAGCGTGTATCACGTATGGAACTTAACTGACTGACTGACTGAATAGAGGCAGGTCAACATTGAAAGAGAGAATAGAACAGGCAAATGTGAATAGAGACAGGTAAATAAAAGAAAAGATAAATGAGGAGCCAACCTAGATGAGAAACGAAGTCGAACAACTGAACAAAAAGAGTGAAAAGAGGGAGGTGCAAGCCGAAGACATAAGAAGAGATAAAGATGAGCATCCAAAATGGGAAGAGAAAAGTGGAGAAGAGAGAGGTAAAGCTCGGTATGAGAGACTGACAGACGAACACACAGAAAGAGAGATATAATACACAGTGAACGAATGAATTAACATGCAGAAAAAGGGGGAAGGGAGAGAGGCAAAAGTATAAGGAAGAAAGAGACAGAAATAGATGAACACACGAAGAGAGAGTGAATATATTGAAAAATGTCAGGCAGATGAATTAACATGAAAAGAGAGGAGGGGAAGGAGGTAGAAAGTAAGGAAGAGGACAGGAAATGATAGAACACACGAAGAAGGTGAATATAATACTGGAAAATGTCGGCAAGATGAATTAACATGAAAAGAGAGGAGGAGATAGTAAGAAGAAGACAGGGAAATAGATATAACCCCGAAAGTGAATATAATACTGAAAATGTGTGACAGATGAATTAACATGAAAAGAGAGGGAGGGAAAGGGTAAAAGTAAGGAAAGAGAGACAGAAATAGATAGACACACGAAGAGAGAGAATATAATGAAAAATGTGAGCAGATGAATTAACGAAAAAGAGAGAGGGAGGGAGAGATAAAAGTAAGGAAGAGAGACAGAAATAGATGAACACACGAAAGAGAGAGTGAATGTAATACTGAAAATGTGTGACAGATGAATTAACATGAAAGAGAAGGGAGGAAGGGTAAAGAGACAGGAAAGAGAGAGACAGAAATAGATAGACACACAGAAAGAGAGAGAGAATAAATAGAAAGAAATGGAGCAGATGAATTAACATGAAAAAGAGAGGGAGGGAAGGTAAAAGTAAGGAAGAGAGACAGAAATAGATGAACACACGAAGAGAGTGAATATAATACTGAAAATGTAGGCAGATGAATTAACATACCAGAAAGAGAGGAGGGGAAGGTAAAAGTAAGGAAGAGAGACGGAAATAGATGTACACGAAGAGAGTGAATATAATACTGAAAATGTGAGCAGATGAATTAACATGAAAGAGAGAGGAGGAAGAGAGGTAAAAGTAGGAAAGAGACAGAAATAGATGAACACACGAAGAGAGAGAGAGAATATAATACTGAAAATGTGAGCAGATTAACATGAAAGAGGAGGAAGAGGAGTAAAAGTAAGGAAAGAGAGAAGAAATAGATGAACACACGAAGGAGTGAATATAATACTGAAAATGTGGTGAATGAATCATGAAAAGAGAGGAAGAGAGTAAAAGTAAGGAGAGAGACCGATAGATGAACACACGAAGAGAGAGAGAATATAATATACAATGTAGACAGATGAATTAACAAAGAGAGGAGGAAGAAGATACAAAAGTGAGAAGAGAGACGGAAATAGATGAACACACGAAGAGAGAGAGAATAATACTGAAAATGTGAGCAGATGAATTAACGAAAAAGAGAGGGAGGAAGAGGTAAAAGTAAGGAAGAGAGACGGAAATAGATGAACACACGAAGAGAGAGTGAATATAATACTGAAAATGTAGATGAATTAACATGAGAGGAGGGAAGAGGTAAAAGTAGAGAAGGAGAGACGGAAATAGATGAAACATGAAGAGAGAGAGAATATAATGCTGAAAATGTGAGCAGATGAATTAACATGAAAAGAGAGGGAGGGAGAAGGAGTAAGTAAGAGAGACAGAAATAGATGAACACACGAAAGAGAGAGAGAATATAAATATGAAAATGTAGACAGATGAATTAACATGAAAGGAAGGAAAGAGAGTAAGTAAGGAGAGAGAGACGGAAATAGATGAACAGAGAAAGAGAGAGACCAATATATATATATACATACATACATACATATGTGAAAGAGAGGGAGAGGTAAAAGTAAGGAAGAGAGACGGAAATAGATATAGACACATGAAGAGAGAGAATATAATACTGAAAATGTGAGTGACAGATAGATTAACGAAAAGAGAGGGAGGAAGGAGTGAGTAAGGAAGAGAGACGGAAATAGATGAACACACGAAAGAGAGAGTGAATATAATACTGAAAAATGTAGGCAGATGAATTAACGAAAGAGAAGGGAGGGAAGAGAGAGTAAAAAGTAGGGAAGAGAGACGGAAATAGATGAACATACGAGAAAGAGAGAGAGAATATAATACACGAAATGTAGACAGATGAATTTAACATGAAAGAGAAGGGAGAGGGAAGAGATGCAAGTAGGAAGAGAGACGGAAATAGATAGACACACAAGTGAGAGAATATAATACTGAGAAATGTGAGCAGATGAATTAACATGAAAAGAGAGGAGGGAAGAGGTAAAAGTAAGGAAAGAGAGACAGGAAATAGATGAACACACGAAAGAGAGAATATAATACTGAAAATGTGAGCAAGATGAATTAACATGAAAGAGAGGAGGGAAGAGGTAAAAGTAAGGAAGAGAGACGGAAATAGATGAACATACACAGAAAGAGAAAGTAGATATAATACTGAAAATGTGGTAGATGAATTAACACATGAAAGAGAGGAGGAAGAGATGCAAAAGTAAGGAAGAGAGACGATAGATGAACACACGAAGAGAAAGAATATAATACTGAAAATGTGAGCAGATGAATTAACATGAAAGAGGAAGAGGAGGGAAGAGGTAAAAAAAAGTAAGGAAGAGAGAGACGGGAAATAGATGAACACGAAGAGAGAATATAAATACGAAAATGTGAGCAGATGAATTAACATGAAAAGAAGAAGGAGGAAAGAGATAAAGTAAGGAAGAGAGACGGAAATAGATGTACACACGAAGAGAGAGTGAATATAATACTGAAAAGTGCAGATGAATTAACATGAAAGAGAGGAGGGAAGAGGAATTAAAAGTAAGGAAGAGACGGGAAATAGATAGACACACAGAGAGAGAGAATAATACTGAAATGTGAGCAGATGGATAACATGAGAAAGAGAGGAGGAAGAGGGTAAAAGTAAGGAAGAGAGAGAGACGGAAGCCAGATGAACTTACACGAGAGAGAGAATATAATGCTGAAAATGTGAGCAGATGAATTAACATGAAAAGAGGAAGGGGAAGAATTAAAAGTAAGGAAGAGAGACGGAAATAGACACACACGAAGAGAGAGTGGATATAATACTTTAAATGTAGACAGATGAATTAACATGAAAGAGAGGAGGGAAGAGGTAAAAGTAAGGAAGAGAGACGGAAATAGATGAACACACGAGAGAGAGAATATAATACTGAAAATGTGAGCAGATGAATTAACATGAAAGAGAAGGGAGGGAAAGAGGTAAAAAAAGTAAAGGAAGAGAGACGGAAATAGATGGACACACGAAGAGAGTGGAATATAATACTGAAATGTGAGGGAGATGAATTAACATGAAAGAGAGGAGGAAGAGATTAAATGTAAGGAAGAGAGACGGAAATAGATATGAACACACGAGAGAGAGAGAATATAAAACTGAAAATGTGAGCAGATGAATTAACATGAAAAGAGAGAGGAGGAAGAGGTAAAAGTAAGGAAGAGAACGAGGAAATAGATGAACACACAGAGTGAGAGAGAATATAATACTGAAAATGTGAGCAGATGAATTAACATGAAAGAGAGGAGGAAGAGGTAAAGTAAGGAAGAGACGGAAATAGATAGACACACGAAAGGAGAGTGAATATAATACTGAAAATGTGAGCAGATGAATTAACATGAAAGAGAGAGAGGAAGAGGTAAAAATGGAAAGAGGAAGACGGAGATTAGATGAACACACGAGAGAAGAGAGAATAGAAAACTGAAAATGTGAGCAGATGAATTAACATGAAAAGAGAGGAGGGAAGAGGTAAAGTAAGGAAGAGAGACGGAAATAGATGAACACACGAAGAAGAGTGAATATAATACGCAGAAAATGTGAGCAGATGAATTAACATGAAGAAAGAGAGAGGAAAGTAAATGGAAGAGAGAGACGGAAATAGATAGACTTGCGAAAGAGAGAGAATATATTACTGAAAATGTAGGCAGATGAATTAGCATGAAAGAGAGGAGGAAGGGTAAAAGTAAGGAGAGAGAGGCAGAGTAAGATGTACACACGAGAAATGAATATAATACTGAAAATGTGAGCAGATGAATTAACATGAAAGAGAGAGAGGGAGGGAGAGAGGTAAAAGTAAAGGAGAGAGATAGATGAACACACGAAGAGAGAGAATATAATACTGAAAATGTGAGCAGATGAATTAACATGAAAGAGAAGGAAGAGGTAAAGTAAGGAAGAGAGAGACGGAAATGAATGAACACACGAAGAGAGAGTGAATATAATACTGAAAATGTGAGCAGATGAATTAACATGAAAGAGAGGAGGGAAGAGGTAAAAGTAAGGAAGAGAGACGGGAAATAGATAGACACACGAAGAGAGAGTGAATATATAATACTGAAAATGTGAGCAGATGAATGAAAGAGAGGAGGAGAGGTAAGTAAGGAAGAAGAGACGGAAATAGATGAACACACGAAGAGAGAATATAATACTGAAAATGTGAGCAGATGAATTAACATGAAAGAGAGGAGGAAGGGTAAAAGTAAGGAGAGAGACGGAAATAGATAGACACACAGAGAGAGAGATAGACATAATACTGAAAATGTAGGCAGATGAATTAACAAAAAAAAAGAGGAGGAAGAGGAATTAAAAGTAGGAAAGAGAGACGGAAATAGATGAACACACGAAGAGAGAGTAGATATAATACTGAAAATGTGAGCGAGATGAATTAACATGAAGAGGAGGGAAGAGAGATATAAAAGCTAAGGAAGAGAGACGGAAATAGATGAACACACGAAGAGAGAGAGAATATAATGCGAAAATGTGAGCAGATGAATTAACATGAAAGAGAGGAGGAAGGAGTAAAATTAGGAAGAGAGACGGAAATAGATGTACACACAGAGAGAGAGTGAATATAATACTTTTGAAAATGTAGACAGATTGAATTAACATGAAAAGAGAGGAGGAAGAGGTAAAGTAAGGAAGAGAGACGGAAATAGATGAACACACGAAGAGAGAAGAATATAATACTGAAAATGTGAGCAGATGAATTAACATGAAAGAGAGGAGGGAAGAGGAGTAAAGTAAGGAAGAGAGACGGAAATAGATGAACACACGAAGAGAGAGTGAATATAATACACTGAAAATGTGAGCAGATAGTGCATGAAAGAGAGGAGGAAAGAATTAAAGTAAGGAAGAGAGACAAAATAGATGAACACACGAAAGAGAGAAGGAAATATAATACACGAAAGAGAGAAATAGACAGATGAATTAACATGAAAGAGAGAGAGTAAAAGTAAGGAAGAAGACAGGAAATAGATGAACACATGAAGAGAGAATATAATACTGAAAATGTGAGCAGATATTAACATGAAAGAGGAGGGAAAGAGGTAAAAGTAAGGAAACGAGACGGAAATAGACACGAAGGAGAGAGAATATAATACTGAAAATGTGAGCAGATGAATTAACATGAAAGGAGAGGAGGGAAGAGGCAAAAGTAAGGAAGAGAGACGGAATAGATGAACACGAAGAGAGAGTGAATATAATACTGAAAATGTGAGCAGATGAATTCAACATGAAAAGAGAGGAGGGAAGAGGTAAAAGTAAGGAAGAGAGACGGAAATAGATGAACACACGAAGAGAGAGTGAATATAATACGGAAAATGTGAGCAGATGAATTAACATGAAAAGAGAGGAGGGAAGAGGTAAAAGTAAGGAAGAGACGGAAATAGATGAACACACGAAGAGAGAGTGAATATAATACTGAAAATGTAGAGCAGATGAATTATTACCATGAAAAGAGAGGAGGGAAGAGGTAAAAGTAAGGAAGAGAGACGGAAATAGAGGAACACACGAAGAGAGTGAATATAATACTGAAAATGTGAGCAGATGAATTAATACATGAAAAGAGAGGGAAGAGGTAAAAGTAAGAAAGAGAGACGGAAATAGATGTACACACACGAAGAGAGAGTGAATATAATACTGAAAATGTGAGCAGATGAATTAACATGAAAAGAGAGGAGGGAAGAGGTAAAAGCAAGGAAGAGAGACGGAAATAGATGAACACACGAAGAGAGAGTAAAGGAATATATAATACTGAAAATGTGAGCAGATGAATTAACACAGTGAGAGGAGGAAGAGTGTGTAAAAGTAAGGAAGAGAGACGGAAATAGATGAACACACGAAGAGAGAGTGAATATAATACTGAAAATGTGAGCAGATGAATTGGAATATGAAAAGAGAGGAGGGAAGAGGTAAAGTAAGGAAGAGAGACGGAAATAGATGAACATAGAGAGGAGTGAATATATTGAAATGTATAGATGAATTAACAGAAAAGAGGAGGGAAGAGTGTAAAAGTAAGAGAGAGAGACGGAAATAGAGGCAGAACACACTTAAAGAGAGAGTGAATATAATACTGAAAATGTGAGCAGATGAATTAACATGGAAAAGAGAGGAAGAGGTAAAAGTAAGGAAGAGAGACGGAAATAGATGAACACACGAAGAGAGAGAGAATATAATACTGAAAATGTGAGCAGATGAATTAACATGAAAAGAGAGGAGGAAGAGGTAAAAGTAAGGAAGAGAGACGGAAATAGATGAACACATGAAGAGAGAGAATATAATACTGAAAAAATGTATAGATGAATTAACATGAAAAGAGAGGAGGGAAGGAGGTAAAAGTAAGGAAGAGAGACTGAAATAGATGAACACACGAAGAGAGAATATAATACTGAAATGTGAGCAGATGAATTAACATGAAAGAGAGAGGGAAGAGGTAAAAGTAAGGAAAGAGAGACGGAAATAGATGAAATTCACACGAAGAGAGAGAGAGAATATAATACTGAAAATGTGAGCAGATAAATTTAACATGAAAAGAGAGGAGGGAAGAGGCAAAGAAGGAAGAGAGACGGAAATAGATGAACACACGAAGAGAGAGAGAATATAATACTGAAAATGTGAGCAGATGAATTAACATGAAAAGAGAGGAGGAAGAGGAAGTAAGGAAGAGAGACGGAAATAGATGAACACACGAAGAGAGAGAGAATATAATACTGAAAATGTGAGCAGATGAATTAACATGAAAAGAGAGGAGGAAGAGTGGCAAAAGTAAGGGAAGAGAGACGAAATAGATGACACACGAAGCAGAGAGAGAGAACATATATCAACAGTACCGTGAGCAGATGAATTACACACGGTAGGAGGAGGAAGAGGTAAAGTAAGGAAGAGAGACGCTGAAATAGATGAACACTAGAAGAGATAGAAAGAGAGAGAGAGAGAGGAGAGAGAGGGGCAGACAGACAGACAGACAGACAGACAGACAAAAATTAAAGGAAGACGAATGGACATCTGAAGAAGGATACGAAAAAGGTAAATCAGAACATGCAAGACAAACACTTTTACGATCATTAGTAGTGGACCTCATATATATATATATATATATATATATATATATATATATATATATATATATTGTCATCCGCAAACAGATTTGTTTCGCCGTATCACAGCTCATCAGCACGGTTAGACTCCGATTGCTTTCTTACCCAGGATTGAAACCCAACCGAAATGGCGTCAGTCGGCGACTCTACCCCTGGGCTATGGGCGTTCGGCGGAAGTAGCGCATATCATTATACGCGCCCAATAGCTAGAGCGCTCTAATTCATTTCATATATGTAAAATAAGTTTTCAATGTTCAAAATTTTTGTTGTATGATCATTTCAATATGAAATCTCTAAGAGAGATTTCACATATCGTCAGCAACTAACACTTTTTCAAAATTAAAAAAAATTTAAAAAAAGATGGTTAAGAACTAAGAAATTTACGTCACAAAAAAAATTTTTGATTTGCAATTAACGTCTATTTTTAAGATTTTACTTTTAGATAGAGATGTTAGGGAAAAAAATGAAAATTTGGCTTCGTCTAGCTTTACAGGGCGAAGGGGTTAAAAGATGGAATAGGAAGTATTGTTAAACTGAGAATTGGGTTAAACAAAACAGAAAGGAATAGAGTGCAATGGGTGGGGGTAAGAAGTTTAAAGAAAAGGAAAGAAAAGAAAAGAAAAGAAATTCATATATTAGTGACGCTCAATACGTGTCAAACAAAATGAGCATTTATACATGGGTTAAAGTATTATTAGAAAACAGATTTTTTTCTTATTAAAAAAATATTTAGGGGAAAAAGTAGATATAAGATTTTAAAAAATTAAGTTAATCTAATTAAAGATAAATAAACTAAAATAAGAAAATACAAAAAGAAATAAAAATTAAAAATTGAAAAATTAAATTAAATTAAAAATTAAAATTAAAATTAAATAAAGATATAATTTTAAAAAATTATTTTTTTATATATATAATTTTTTTTTTATATATAATTGTAAACTTATCACTATAATATATAATTGTAAACTTATCACTAATTGTAAACTTACTCGTTTCGAAAAACCCTCCGAGTATATACGCGGAAGGAAAAAATGGTTGTCAAAAAAAGAAAAAGCTAAGTACGTGAACATCAGTCGAAGTACGTAGCCCCCCCCAAAAAAACCCTAGACAAGTAATCTGTAACAAAAAAGCGCTTTATATATATATATATATATATATATATATATATATATATATATATATATATATATTTTCAATTATTTGTTTGAACATTATTTTTGATCGATACTCGTATTTAAGTAGATATTCTGTTTATAATCAAAGAGTATTATATATTTATTTCTGCCGGCCTGTAACAAAACATCGTTAATAATGAGGCCGGTAGAAATAAATATATAATACTGTTTGATTTTAAAGAGAATGTCTACTTAAATACGAGTATCGATCAAAAATAATGTTCAAACAAACAATTTCAAATTGTCGGTTGTTTATAAGCAATTTCGTTAATCTTCGTTTATTTCCGTAACATGTTTACATTTGTTGACATTACGATACATATCAGAGCAGATATGGTTATTACGATGAATCTAAAATTGTGTTACATAGGCTTGATTTGACTTCGTTTAGACTGTTGGCTGAGAGGTCTAAGACGCGCCAGATCAATTGGTGGCTTCCCCGAGGTGGATAGGGGTTGCAGGTTCGAATCCTGCCGATTACACATTTTCGTAACAAAAATTTATCGTAAATAATCAAGTCGGTAGAAATAAATATATGATACTGTTTGATTATGAACAAAATATCTATTTAAATACAAATATCGATCAAAAATAATATTCAAACAAATAATTTCAAATTGTCGGTTGCTTATAACCAATTTCGTTAATTTCCGTAATTTGTATATATATATATTGTTCTAATGACTTGGCTCGATTTTGAATATGAATTAAATTTAAACGTCTAATGATTTTTGTAAATTTCTTTCAGATTTAACAATTTCAGTTTTAGCAAATACAACCATGGAAAGATTAACAATCGAACAACGTGTTAGTTATTGAAGCTTATTACGAAAATGGACGTTGAAACAAGAGAAGTTCCCAGGTCATATTATCTCTCGAAAACAGTGATGTCAACCGCGATCGTGCGAGATGTCTTCCTATGCCAACAATAATTCAACAGTTGAAGGATGAGATAACAAGGCATATTGCTGAGATCGAGGAGCAACTATGCAGGGACGTCATTAAATATTTTGACCATCGATGGAAGCCTTTGCGGACATTGGGTCAATATTATTTTTGAACATAACTGCCATGACTCAAATAACGTGATCCAATAGTGAAATCAATAAAATTTCATCGATAACACTATTTTATTTACTGCTAATTTCGATTTGTCTCAATGGAACACTCTATATACATATATTATACTAGCAGTATAGCCCGGCGTTGCTCGGGTGTAATGAAAGCTTTAAAACTAACCCATGGTCCTGAAGCTCAGAATCTTTGGACGTTGGCACGAAAGACTAAAAAGCAATAGTTGTTTCCAGTTAAAGCGAAACCGTCGACTGAAAGAAAAATGAATGGATGTAAGTCAAATTTTGATTTCCTGCTATCGATATCAAATAAGTGTGTGTGTGTGTGTGTGTGTGTGTGTGTGTGTGTGTGTGTGTGTGTGTGTGTGTGTGTGTGTGTGTGTGTCCATTACCTATAAACTCCGAAATGGCTGAACGGATTTTCTTGAAAATTTACCCAGTTGTACTATAAGCGTGTTCTTAGCTAGGTTTTGTGTCGAGGTACCTCCGATAAATATCGAAAATCGATAATCGAAAAAATCGGGTTATAGAAAGAGTGGTCCGATTTTAATCAAATTTGATACACTCGTAGACAAAGACATAAGAAACGATATTCAGAAGTTTCAAGGTTGCAGTTCTTACAATAGTGCGGAGAATCGATAATATATATATATATATATATATATATATATATCCGTCAGCTGGATGTATTTCACAAACACTGTTTGCGGTCAATCTGTGGTCTTAGCATTCGAGACAAGATGCCCAACGTTGACCTCTTCAGAAAATGTAATATTTCTGGAATAGAGCCATTCCTCATTCAGTTCCAACTACGTTGGACTGGACACGTATTGAGGATGACCGAAGAAAGGATACCAAAAATCATGATGTACAGTCAATTGGAGAGCGGTAGGAGAAATGTTGGACGGCCTTTACTGAGGTACAAGGATAAGATCAGGAGTAATTTGATTTCTCTCAATCTGCCTCACAACATTCTTGAGAGCAGAGTCTCTGATCGAATGGAGTGGAAGGCATGTTGTTTTGATGGTCTTCAGCGTTTCAAATCTGACAGTCTGAATCATATGAGTCAGAAACGAGAGAGAGTCAAGCGGGCTGTATTGGTACCTGCAAGTGCATCCCATAACCAGCACACTTGCACTCTGTGTGGATTGATTTGTAAGTCCCTTGCTGGACTTAGATGTCATCAGAGGCTGAAGCATGGATGAAGTCAGAGTTGTCGGAACCTCATACGTCGAGATCGACGGGAGAGTCCATCATATATATATATGAATGAATGAAAGGAAAGATGTTTGTGTGTGTGTCTTTATCTGCCTGTATGTCTGTATTTTTTCAGCCCTTTTATTTTAGATTTTGTTTCGGGTTTGGCTCTAAGTAGGTATAATTGTAGTTCTTAGTCTCAGCCATGATACCATTTACTTAAAGGACTTATTTAGCCTTCAAAATTCAGTTTACGACGAAAAAACTAATTTGATATCGATACCAGGAAATCAAAATTTGACTTACATCCAGTCATTTTTCTTTCAGTCTACGGTTTCGCGTTAACTGGAAACAACTATTGCTTTTTAGTCTTTTGTTCCAACGTCCAAAGAGTCTGAGCTCCAGGACCATGGGTTAGTTTTAAAGCTTTCATTACACCTGAGCAACGCCGGGCTATACTGCTAGTAAAAATTAATAAAGCGTTTCTTGTCCATCGTTTTTAACAAATCATATTTAAAAGAAAGATTGCTGCTCATATATATATATATATATATATATATATATATATATAGACATGTGGTGTAGATATAGAAGAATCCAAAGGAGTGTCCTGTACATAAAGTGGTAAGATAACTCTCTAGGAGAGCTCTAAATATATATGTATATAAATACATATTGAGCAAATATATGTAAAAATGAAGACAGACACGTTATTCAATGGTTAAACGGAAGTAAGGACTTGTTTCAGGCGAACCATCATCAGCTTCCGTCTTTATTGTACAGAAGATTCGTGTAAAATCTACTGTACACTAAAGACGGAAGCTGATGATGGTTCGCCTGAAATAGGTATTTACTTTCGCTAAATTATGGAAAACGTGTCTGTTCATTTTTACACACACACACACACACACACACACACACACACACACACACACACACACACACACACACACATATATATATTGGATATATATTCTTTTGGATTTTTTTTTTATTTTGACATGCCGAACGATTTTCACGCCAAAACTAAAGCCAAAAAGCCTCAATGAAGACTCACAAGGCGACCTAAAGAAACCAGACGATAACTACGGTCACAAAGCGGGCGGACATCTCGCTCACTCCCAATTCAAAAAAAGTGCTGAGTTCTACTGACACGACTGGCACCTGTCATATTCGATATTCGATTTCTCCGTTCTGAAAAGATAGCTTTTTCGGATCTTTCCCTCCAAACCCACACTCAAGGTCCTGCCCTACACATACGTTCACCTTTCTCCGAACTGATTCAATCTACCTGCAGTTTTCTTACGTAACTTTTCCATGACTGCTGAGGTACAAAAATGCGTATATTACCTTCTCCGTGTGTGTGTGTGTGTGTGTGTGTGTGTGTGTGTGTGTGTGTGTGTGTGTGTGTGTGTGAGCACGCTTATTGTTGTTTTATTTTGTTTCTTTAATATTGATCAATCCAGTTCCTATCTGCATCCTCAAGTATATATATATTTAACACGCTTTCTGTATACTAATATCTACATCTAACATGGGAACTTGGAGGTGTGTAACGGTTAACAAGCTTCTTTCAACTGCTATAGATTCTGAGTTCGATCTTCTCTTCTACAAACATGAAAATCGAACTTCACGGGCGAGTAGAGATGACATACCGAGCTAAGTAAATACCTACACCAGAGCAATGGGTACATTTGCGCAATTGCAAATGTTTCAAAGCGGACGGCGTTTATGTGTTACCTCTCGGGGGTGGGTAAATACGACAAATATTCTGAATCGATATGGTCTGTAATTTGCTGTCTTTCAAAATCCGTTTATATCCGTGTCTGTTTAATTTTTATTTATCTTTTTTTATCAATATGTATTCATTTAAGTCGGTTCGTACACATTCTGCTACTTATCCTAAGTCACTTTTTGTCTGTTTGTCCGTCAGTTGTGTCCATGTCTGTCCTTGTTCGTCTGTATCTCTTTGTAAAAATCGTTCTTGTTTGTCCCTCTGTCTATGCCTGTTCTTGTCTGTCTGTCTGTCAATTGTGCCCATGTCTGTCCTTGTTCGTCTGTATCCCCTTGTAAATATCTTTCTCGTTTGTCTCTCTGTCTATGCCTGTTCTTGTCTGTCTGTCCGTCAGTTGTGTCCATGTCTGTCCTTGTTCGTCTGTATCTCTTTGTATATCTCTCTCGGTTGTCGCTCCGTCTATGTCTGTTCTTATCTGTCTGTCCATCAATTGTGTCCATGTTTTTTCGTGACCAGTGGCGATTTTACTGGATGGGGTCAGTAGGGGACCACCTCCTGAATTTTTGCTGGCTCCTCGATTGTTCCCACTTTTATAAGTTTGAAATTTTATTAAACTAATTAGTCTCTGATTTTAATAAGATTTAATCTTCAATACTTTTCCCTCTGCATTTTCTTTTTCGTTTCGATTTTAAGGTCATATACAGAGCTCTGTGGTACAGTGGATATCGGTTCTGAACGAGAAATCGGGGAGCCGAGTTCGAATTCCAGCTGAATTCCTTGCATTCTCTTAAGCGCAAGTACGCTTGGGAAAGGTATTGATTTGTCTTTTCCTCCAGTTATGGGTTAAATAACAAGACAGATAGGGTTCTATAGCCTTAGCTGGCAACCAGTCTACCACAGAAAGTAATGGCAACTTACAACGAAATAATCTTCTGTCTACTCTCTTATGTCTCTTTCGAGACATGATCGCCTAAGCGAGTATCACGTATGACGCTTAACTGACTGACAGAGATCAGTCTGAAAGAAAAACAAACAAAATAAAACAACTAAAGAGATAGAAACAGGCATGTTGTTAGAGAGGGAAAGAGACTTAATAGTCATATTTTCATATCTGAAGGAAGACGTTAATTAAAAATAATGTCCCCAATTTGATATGTAGCTCTATAGGCAGTCAGTGATTTATGGCCGAGTGAAAGCATTGGTCAGTAATTTTCTCTAATCTACTGAAGACAACCGGAACCGAATTTCTGTCTCAGAAGTACGCAGACGCTACTTGAGTTTGCCCCCTCCTCCAAAAAAAAAAATAAAAATCTGGGGTCCCCACATTCAGAGTTCCACAATAGTCACTGTTCGTGACTATTTCCCTCTCTCTATCTATCTCTTTCTTTGTGTCTGTTCTTATCCTCCTATCACAATATGACCGATCGTACAATATTTACATCATTCGGATTATTGTCCTCATCTTTATTGCCAAGTTTACGACGTTTCGGCGGTTGAGTACTCCAGCCTTCTTCAGGTGTTAGGGATTTCAAACCCTTTATTACGATCACTGAGTTATATCATTCTCATTCCATGTACGATGCCACTTCTGGTAGCTATGACTTTTTATTCTTTTAACTTAATCTGATCGTAATAAAGGGTTCAGTTCAAAATTCATAGAACCTGATGGTCGGAATGTACATTAGCCGATGAGAATGATATACCCTAGTGATTGTAATAAAGGGTTCATTTCGAATTTCCTAGCAGTTGAAGAAGACTGGAGCGTACAACTGCCTAAATGTTGTAAAAATGGCAATAAAGATGAGGACAATAGTCCGAACAATGTAAATAGTGAAAATACTACCTCATCTCAGAAATATAGACAAATGACTGTTCGTGTCTGTCTGTGTCCTCGTCTGTTCTTCTATGTCTGTCCCTTTATGTGTATGTTTTTGACTATCGATAACTTTTTCTATGACAGTTTTGTTTGGCTGCTTCTGTATGTTGTTTTTTCATTTCTTAATCTCTCTGTCTCTGTCTGCTCTTTTTTTGCTTATATGTTTGTATTTGCTTGTCAAGCCCCCTGTCGATATCTGTTGTTGTCGTTTTCTCACTCACTCACCCACTCACTCACTCACTCTGACTCTCTCTCTCTCTCTCTCTCTCTCTCACCCATACACACATTTTCTTTCTATTCTAGTCAGTATGTCTATATCTGTTCTTGTCTATCTCACTGTGTCTGTGTCTACGTTTGTTGTTGTTTGTGTCTACGACTGATCATTTCTGTCTATCTCTCTATGTCTGTTGTTGTCTGTGTCTACACCTGTTCTTTTCTGTCTACCCTTCTATTTCTGTTGTTGTCTGCGTCTACACCTGTTCTTTTCTGTCTACCTCTCTATGTCTGTTTTTGTCTGCGTCTACACCTGTTCTTTTCTGTCTACCTCTCTATGTCTATTGTTGTTTGTGTCTACGTCTGTTCTTTTCTGTCTACCTCTCTATGTCTGTTGTTGTCTGTATCTACGTCTGTTCTTTCCTGTCTACCCTTCTTTTTCTGTTGTTGTCTGTGTCTACGACTGTTCTTTCCTGTCTACACTTCTTTTTCTGTTGCTGTCTTTGTCTACACCTGTTCTTTTCTGTCTACCCTTCTTTTTCTGTTGTTGTCTGTATCTACGTCTGTTCTTTCCTGTCTACCCTACTTTTTCTGTTGTTGTCTGTGTCTACGACTGTTCTTTTCTGTCTATCTCTCTATGTCTGTTTTTGTCTGTCTACGTTTGTCTTTTTCTGTCTACCTCTCTATGTATGTTGTTGTTTGTGTCTTCGCCTGTTCTTTTCTGTCTACCTCTCTATGTCTGTTGTTGTCTGTATCTACGTCTGTTCTTTTCTGTCTACCCTTCTATTTCTGTTGTTGTCTGTATCTACGTCTGTTCTTTTCTGTCTACCCTTCTATGTCTGTTGTTGTCTGTATCTACGTCTTATCTTTTCAGTCTACAATTCTATTTCTGTAGTTGTCTGCGTCTACGGCTGTTTTTTTTTTTCTGTCTACCTCTCTTTTTCTGTTTTTGTCTGCGTCTAAGTCTGTTCTTTCCTGTCTACCCTTCTATTTCTGTTGTTGTCCGTGTCTACGACTGTTCTTTTCTGTCTACCTCTATATGTGTGTTTTTGTCTGTGTCTACGTCTGTTCTTTTATGTTTACCTCTCTATATCTGTTGTTGTCTGTGTATACGTTCATCATTTTCTGCCTATCTCTCTATGTCCTTTTTTTTTACTGTCAATGGCTGTATTATGTCGGTAGAGACATGTCTATGACTGTTTTTGTTTGTCTATCCCACTGTCTGTGTTTGTTCTTGTCTTTCTATTTCTTTACAGATTAATTGCATCTAATATACAATTTTGGCTTAAGGTCGATGTCTCTCTATTTTTCAATGGTTGTTTTTATCTGTTTATTTACCTGTCAATGACTTTTTCGTCTGTTGATTTTCCTGTCGATTCGTTTGTCTATCAGTCTATAGCTTTTATTTGTCTATCTCTATGCTTATTTTTGTTTGTCTGTATGTCTGTCAATGTTAGCTCTTGTCTGTCTTTTAATGTATGTATGTATGTATGTATGTATGTATGTATGTATCTATCTATCTATCTATCTGTTCTGGATCTTCGTCGCCAATTTGTTGTTGCAAATCTTAACGCAAATCTTCGTCGCCAGTTTGTTGTGACGAAACTTCGCCGCAAAGTTGTAGTGACCGGTTTTGTCGGAAGTAAGACACGGAACACAGGAGGTAAGTTCAAAACAGTGTATTAGTATAACAAGTATAACAAGAACAACATATACAAAAGTAAGTGTTAGTATTAAGTAACTAGAAATAAGTAAGTCCGAGCGGTACAGTTACGCTGCTTTTTGCATGAGTAGTAGCTAGCCTTAACTGCCTCACTGCAGGTAATTATATAGTAAGAGGAAAAGTTCATTCCTCGTAGAAGGGCGCCATAACACTATCAGTTAATCTCAGACTGGGAGATACACAGACAAGAATAAAAATAGAGATTCTTGTCTGTTTTCGTCGGTTCTTTTTTTTGTCTCCGTTATTTCTTGTCCGTCTAAATTTTTCTCTTCTTTTTAGTCTGTCTCTCTAATGTCGATTCTTATCGCTCTATATCTTTGTCTGTATCTCTCTGTTTCTGTTCCTCGGTCTATATCATTTTCTGTCTTTCTATAGATATTGGTTGGTTGTTTTGTTTTATGGCATATCAACATCGGTGGGTCATTTATTGCCAACTAAATTTTATTTATTGCTGGTAATACCTTTTACTTTCAACAGTTTATTGTTTTTTTTTATATAAGTTTTGTGTCTAGTAATACTTTTTTCTTTTCGAGTATCAAGATTCATTGGGATTTGTTTGTAAGGGCAGGGTCCCCAAGTCCTACCCTTGTTATTTAACCCATAACTGGAGGGAAGAGACTGATTAATACCTTTCCCAAGGGTACCAGTGCTTAAGTGAATGCAAGGTATTCAACTGGAATTTGAACTCGGCTCATCGATTTCTCGTTTCGAGCCGATATCCATTGCACCACAAAGCACACCCGTCACTAAACGCTTACAGCACCTGGTATTCCCAAGCGTTCACCCATCTAAGTACTGACCAAGCTCAACTTCGGTGATCGAGCGAGAACCGGTGTATTCAACGTGATATGGCCGTAAGCCTTCTATAGAAGTATGTATTTTTATTGCATCTCTTTCTGTCAGTTTGGCTATATACTCATGTCTGTCTGTCTGTCTATATACTCATGTCTGTCTATTGTACGTCTGTTCTTGTCTTTCTGTCTCTCTATAGATGTACGTTAGTTGATTATATGTCTGTCTATAAATGTATATCTGTTTTATTATATGTATGTTTTTGCCTCTATAGTAAAAAATAGCAATTCCCCTTTTGGCGATAACCTCTGACACCAGGTGATCACTCTAGCCTCATCCCAAAAATATATTGGTTCCTTGGGACTAGACTTGAAATGTTAATGTGCACCACTTATGGATAATTGTATTTTAATTTAGAAAACCACCGAAAATTGTGTTGCAGCCGTTTTTTCAAGGGAGTTGAGAAATGTTTTCTTTAACAGAGGTTTGAACACCGATAGTACGACATTGTGAGATAACAATGATTTCCCTAATGAGCCTATTTCAGCCAGTGAACTGTTTTTTTAAAAATTTCAGCCTTCATTTTATGTATTTTAACGTTTGTTTGTTTTTTAATCTTTTTCTTTCTCTCCTCTTCCTTTTCCCTTTCTCTCATCTTTTTTTCTCTTTCTAGCCTCTTTTTGTTCTACCCCTTCTTTTTTCCTCTCTCCTTTCAACCTTTTTCTTTTTTATTTTCTTTTCTCTCCCTTTTTCCCATTCTTCAATTTTCAGTTTTCCATTTCCTTTTCTTTTAATTTGCCTTATTTTTTTTCCATTTTGTTTCTCTTTCTTTACTTCTCTCTCTTCTTCTTTCCTTCGCATACTTTCTTCACATCCACCTCCTCTCCTTTTCTCTGCTTCTTCTTTCCTTCTCTTCCTTCTCTTCTATTCCTTCTACTTTCTTTCCCTTTCCTCCTACTTCGATGTCTCTCTTTTATTTCCTTCTCCCTCCTTTCCCCACCGATTTTTCTTGCTTTTCTTTTTTTTTTCTTATCCTCTATTTCTTCTTTTATCTCTTCTCTTTTTCTTCGTTTTCTTTTCTTTCTACTTCATATACATTTTCCTATTGTCCCCTCTGTTTTTTTTCTTTCTTTTTTTATTCTTTTTTCTTTTACACTTTCTACTTTCTTTCTTTCTTTCTTTCTTTCTATTTTTTTTTTTTTTTATCATATCACCCCGAGCATTTTCCTCGTTGTATCCTTCTCTCTTTCTCACTCTCTACGTCTCTCTCTTTTCTACCGGTCTATATTTCTCTTTACTAAAGTTTCACTTTCCTCTCTGCTACTTCTACCTCCCCCTCTCCCTCTCTCTCTCTATCTCTCTCTCACACACACACACAATCTCTTTTCTTATTCTTTCTCTGTCTCTTTTTCTCTTTGTCTTTTGCTCTCCTCTATTCTTCTCTTACTCTCTCTCTGTTTCCTCTCTCTCTCTCTCTTCTCTCTGTCCTGCTATGTTCTTCTTTCTGTGTTATTTTCTTTTTTCACCTCTCAATATTGCTCCTCTCTTTCACTCTCTATTCGCTTACTTTTTATTACTCTATCACTTTTTAATTTACATTTTTCTATCTATCTATCTATCTATCTATCTATCTATCTATCTATCTATCTATCTATCTATCTCAGTCTCTCCGCTATCTATCTATCTATCTATCTATCTATCTATCTATCTATCTATCTATCACAGTCTGTCAATTATCTATCTCTCCCTCTTTCTTTCTCTTTCTCTCTCTCTCTCTCTCTATATATATATATATATATATATATATATCTCAGCCTGTTCACTATCTATCTATCTATCTATCTATCTATCTATCTATCTATCTATCTATCTCAGTCTCTCCGCTATCTATCTATCTATCTATCTATCTGTCTATCTATCTATCTATCTATCACTATTTCTCTGTCTTTATTTCTCTTTGCCACTTCACCGTAATTCTTTTTTTGGCGGTAAAATCAATAAATTTTCGGCCTGGCGCCCTTTTTTTTTAAATTTTTTATATTTCGTTTTTTTTTCTTTCTAAGAAGAGAGCTCGTAAAAATGGCAAATTACGGGGCGACACGTAAAAGGATCCATCTCCACACATTTTCCCGCCATTGCGTCACGTGACAATAATTTCAAAGCAACCTTTTAGATCCATTTACTTTTTTTTCCCCTATTGTTCCTTTTTGTACCTGTGTATCTTCTTTTTTTTTTTTTAATGTAATTTTTTTAAAGTATTTCTATTCTTTTGGTTTTTATTTGTTTTTTCCCCGCACATTTCCTCGGAAACGGTGCCGTCTCAAAGAATATGAGCGGTGTCGAAAATTTTCTTACAAATCGCAGACGTCTCAGATAAGATTCTATGGCAGAATAATGAGGAGAACTAAAAAAGAACGGGATCATATGTATATATATATATATATATATAGTTCTTTTTTCGTTCTCATATATATATATATATTGTCTAGTTCATTTCTTGTTCACACACACATATATATATATATATATGTGTGTGTGTGTGTGTGTGTGTGTGTGTGTGTGTGTATTATGTAGTTCTTTTTTTCGTTCTCATATATATATATATATATGTGTGTGTGTGTGTGTGTGTGTGTGTGTGTGTGTGTGTGTGTGTGTGTGTGTGTGTGTGTTTCTACTTATACATTTTTCTTTGTTCGGGAAAGAAATATGATGGCGTCAAGTGATAAGTTAACGCAGCAGAATGAACAGAAGTTGAAGAAGCCATTTTTATTTTGATATTTCCGTCTTCTATATTTATATTTTCACTTTTTAACTTATTTTTAAGACCCTTCTTCTGTACCTACCCCAGGTCCTATGCACACAGGCTAGCCTTAAGTATTTTAAGAAAAAAAAAACTGGTATAAAAGACATAAGAGTTTAGAATACGCAGATATTCCTGTGCTTCAGGCACCTGCTTATTCACTCAGTTGCTCATGAGTGGCATCCGATGTTTTCTCCGTCCGGGTCATGAAACGCCGTTTAGTTCTGTATGAACATTTCCACAAGTTAGTTACACCAGTTCGGCAAAGATGGCAGAAATGAGTTCTCTCCGAATGTTTTTCCGGTATTTTCCATCCTACAACTTCTTTCTCAAAGACGAAGCATAGGAAGCCTTTCGCTGATCTGTCGCTATTTCCATGACAAGTGTTCAGAACAATTACATTCCTTAGTTCCAATAGTCCTGACCTTTACAGTTAAGCCTCTTGCTATTCTATCGCTATTTCTATGGCAAATGTTCAGACGAACTGCATTCCTTAGTTCCACCAGTTCTGACCTTTACAGTTAAGCCTCTTGCTACTCTGTCGCTATTTCCATGGCAAATGTTCATCCAAACTACATTCCTTAGTTCCACCTGTTCCGAGATTTACAGTTAAGCCTCTTGCTACTCTATCGCTATTTCCATGGCAAATGTTCAGACGAACAACACTCCTTAGTTCCACCTGTTCCGAGCTTTACAGTTAGGCCTCTTGCTACTCTATCGCTATTTCCATGGCAATTGTTCATCCAAACTACATTCCTTAGTTCCACCTGTTCCGAGCTTTACAGTTAAGCCTCTTGCTACTCTATCGCTATTTCCATGGCAAATGTTCATCCAAACTACATTCCTTAGTTCCACCTGTTCCGAGCTTTACAGTTAAGCCTCTTGCTACTCTATCGCTATTTCCATGGCAAATGTTCAGACGAACAACACTCCTTAGTTCCACCTGTTCTGACCTTTACAGTTAAGCCTCTTGCTACTCTATCGCTATTTCCATGGCAATTGTTCATCCAAACTACATTCCTTAGTTCCACCTGTTCCGAGCTTTACAGTTAAGCCTCTTGCTACTCTATCGCTATTTCCATGGCAAATGTTCATCCAAACTACATTCCTTGGTTCCACCTGTTCCGAGCTTTACAGTTGAGCCTCTTGCTACTCTATCGCTATTTCCATGGCAAATGTTTAGAGGAACAACACTCCTTAGTTCCACCTGTTCCGAGCTTTACAGTTAAGCCTCTTGCTACTCTATCACTATTTCCATGGCAAATGTTCAGACGAACAACACTCCTTAGTTCCACCTGTTCTGACCTTTACAGTTAAGCCTCTTGCTACTCTATCGCTATTTCCATGGCAAATGTTCATCCAAACTACATTCCTTAGTTCCACCTGTTCCGAGCTTTACAGTTAAGCCTCTTGCTACTCTATCGCTATTTCCATGGCAAATGTTCATCCAAACTACATTCCTTAGTTCCACCAGTTCTGAACTTTACAGTTAAGCCTCTTGCTACTCTATCGCTATTTCCATGGCAAATATTCATCCAAACTATATTCCTTAGTTTCACCAGTTCTGAAATTTACAGTTAAGCCTCTTACTACTTTATTGCTTCCCTCATTAGTAGAGATCATGTCTCGAAAGAGACATGATTGCTTGGGCAGAAGATTATCCTGTAGTAGGTTGCATTTGCTTTCTGCAGTAGACTGGTTGCCACCCAAGGCTATAGAACACAATCTGTCCTATTATTTAACCCATAACTAAAGGGAAGAGACAGATTAATACCTTTCCCAAGGGTATTTATGCATAAGTGAATGCAAGGAATTCAACTGGAATTCGAACTCAGCTCACCGATTTCTCTTTCCAAGCCGATATCCACAACGCACATCATGTTCAAATCTAATGTTAAGCGTTATCTTGCCCATATATCTGCATAAACTCTTATTCTTACACTGTTGTCTTCTACCTCTGTTTAATCATGGGTATTTTTACAGGTTAGAAAAAAATCTCCTCCCAAGCTGGTAGTCAGTGTATGAAAAAAAGAGGCATATTGCTTCATATAAAGCATGTGCGTGGTTTCTGTGTTAAAGCCACTTCTACAGCCACCTGATGTCAATTATACAAATCACATTTTGGTTGTTGGTTGGTTGATTTGTTTTTATGGCATATCAACCTCGGCGAGTCATTTATTGCCAACTAAATTTTATTTATTTATTGCTGGTAATACCTTTTTCTTTCAACAATTTATTGTTGTTTTTATATAGGTTTTGTGTCTAATAATCCTTTTTTGTTTTCGAGTATCAAGATTCACTGGGATTTTTTTTAAAGGCAGGGTTCCTAAGTCTTACCCTGTTATTTAACCCATAACTAGAGGAAAGGGACGGATTAATACCTTTCCCAAGAGTACCAGTGATTAAGTGAATGCAAGGAATTCAACTGGAATTCGACTCGGCTCACCGATTTCTCTGATATCCACTGCACCACAACGCACATCCGTCACTAAACGCTTACAAGCGTTCACCCATCTAATTACTGACCAGGCTCAACGTTGTTTAACTTCGGTGATCGACCGAGAACCGGTGCATTCAACGTGATATGGCCGAAAGCGCACACGCCTGACAAGAAAAAATATAAACAAATAAACGCTTACAGCACCGAGTATTCCCAAACGTCCACCCATCTAATTACTGACCAGGTTCGACGTTGCTTAACATCGGTGATCGAGCGAGAACTGGTGCATTCATAGTGATATGGCGGTAATCACGCACATGCGACCAAAACAAAAAAAAAACAAAAATTGAATAACTAAACGCTTACAGCACCTGGTATTCCCAAGCGGTCACCCATCTAAGTACTGAACAGGCTCAACGTTCTTTAACTTCGGTGATCGAGCGAAAACCGGGGTATTAAACGTGATATGGCCGTAAGCGCATATATTCGCTCAAAAAAAAAAAATTAAGTAAATAAACGCTTACAGCACCTGGTAGTCCCATGCGGACACCCATCTAAGGACTGACCAGACTCAACGTTGTTTAACTTCGGTAATGGAGCGAGAACCTGTGTATTCAACGTGATATGGCCGTAAGCACGCCCATTAGACCAAAATAAATAAATAGATAAACGCTTACAGCACCTGTATTCCCAAGTGGTCACACATCTCAGTACTGACCAGACTCAACGTTGTTTAACTTCGGTGGTCGAGCGGGAACCGGTGTAATCAACGTGATATGGCCGTAAGCCCACGTTTTGGACTTGGTTGAAAAAAAAAGTTACAAATACATAATGTAGTATCAACAAGTTTAAAAGAATTACGTTATACCATACCCGCCAGGACACGCATTTCGAAAGACTGCTTTCAAAACATTGTCGAATCCATTCGGATTCGTTTCAAGTGGGACGATATTTTATGTGTTCTGGATAAGCATTAGTGAGGTTTATTAGTGAGGTTTAGGTTTTAGTCTATTAGCAAGCATTGGTCGGAGTAATACATGAATGTAATTGGAGTATATAGATCTATCTATCGCCCGGTTCACACTGCACCCACGTCTACTGAACAGGTTAAGAGGCTCATCCCTTGTTCCCTGTTTAGGATGTGGTTTCCGGCTTTGTCTTTTCAAATCTTCTCACTTTGTTTCTTTGTTTCAATCGGAGTAGATAGACTAAACTATCGCCCGGTTCACACTCCACCCACATCTATTGAACAGGTTAAGAGGCTCATCCCTTGTTCCCTGTTTAGGATGTGGTTTCCGGTTTTGTCTTTTCAAATCTTCTCACTTTGTTTCTTTGTTTCAATCGGAGTAGATAGACTAAACTATCGCCCGGTTCACACTCCACCCACGTCTATTGAACAGGTTAAGAGGCTCATCCCTTGTTCCCTGTTTAGGATGTGGTTTCCGGCTTTCTCTTTTCCAATCTTTTCACGATTACGTAGCCCCCTGCACATCAGTGGCGTTACCGCCTTGCTCGGGGTGATACGATAAAAAAAAAAAAAATGATTTTTTCAGCTTTATACTTGGTTCGATATGTAAGCATTATATGAGTCTATAGCCAAGGCGTGATCAGGTTAACATTTGAGTCCGCGCGACCGAGTGGTTAGAACGTTTATATATTAATCTAGAGACCCGAGTTCGAATAAAACTATTTTTGTTTTATTATGATGGTGACATCTTCATGTTATCGTGTTGAGGAAGCGATCCAAGCATATGACTCCTTTGGAAAGTGACCTAATTTTTGTTCGTCAAATTGAGTGTGATGCAGAAAATAACACAACCTCGGTGACTAAATGGACTAATCTAGACACAAAAAGAAATAGAGTGACTATTTATAAGACTTTATCTTATAACCTCTTGAAGTATTACAATCTAAACTTATTTATTAATGGAACTTTGTCTGTGTGCGTGTGTATGTGTGTGTGGCTATGTGTGTGTGTGTGTGTGTGTGTTTGTGTGTGTGTGTGTCCCCGTTTCCTATAGGTTCCGAAATGGCTGAACCGATTTTCTTGAAAATTTACACAGTTGTACTATAAGCGTCTGCGAGTGTTCTTAGCTAGGTTTTTTGTCGAAGTACCCCTGATAAATATCTAAAATCGATAATCGAAAAAATCGGGTTATAGAAGGAGTGGTCCGATTTTAATCAAATTTGATACACTCATAGACAAAGACATGAGAAACGATATTTAGAAGTTTCAAGATTGCACGACTTACAATAGTGCAGAAAATCGATATATATATATATATATATATATATATATATATATATATATATATATATATATATATATATAAAAGGCAAGATGTTTGTGTCTACATTCATAGACAAAGACATAAGAAACTATATTCAGAAGTTTCAAGGTTGCAGTTCTTACAATAGTACAGAAAATCGATAATATATATATAAAAGGCAAGGTGTTTGTGTGTGTGCGTTTGTTTATCTGCCTGTATGTCTGTATTTTTTTCAGCCCTTTTATTTTAGATTTTGCTTCGGGTTTGGCTCTAAGTAGGTATAATTGTAGTTCTTAGTCTCAGCCATGATACCATTGACTCAGAGGACTTATTTAGCCTTCAAATTTTAGTTTACGACGAAGAAACTTATTTGATATCGATACCAGGAAATCAAAATTTGACTTACATCCATTCATTTTTCTTTCAGTCTACGGTTTCGCTTTAACTGGAAACAACTATTGCTTTTTAGTCTTTCGTGTCAACGTCCAAAGAGTCTGAGCTCCAGGACCATGGATTAGTTTTAAAGCTTTCATTACACCCGAGCAACTCCGGGCTATACTGCTAGTTATTATTATTATTATTATTATTATTATTATTATTATTATTATTATTATTATTATTATTAAAGTAGTATTAGTAGTTGCTAGTGATGTAAAGCTTGATATAGTAACTCGAATATATGAAGCAAATACGTCCAAACGTTCATTTGCTCTTGTGAAGCCGTAACGAAACAGCAAATATTAAAAGTAAGTATAGTGTTTCAACAGGAATTATTTTACTATAAAAATTCATTGGGGAGTATTTTAATTCATGTTACTTCTGTCAAAATTTATGTTCAGTTTGGGTTTATTAAACATTTATTTCAAAACATTTATACACACTAATGGTTATTATATATGGTGATATATCGAATACACAAAGTATATATATATCGTAGATGTTTTTAATATAAGCTATTTATATAACTCTTGAGATACGAGGTAGGATTTCATTCCTTCCGTAAAGTAATTACATATATTGACATAACAAACGCTAAAAACCTGTATAGAATTTTATTGCAGATGATTTTAAAATTAGCTCTATGTAACCTTTGATATAGGAGGTAAGATTCATTTCATTTCCTTTAATCACTACATATATAGAGAGATAGAAAATACTAAAAACGTATATAGAAATTCAATGAAGAAGGATTTAATACGAGATCTTTATGTAACCCTTTGTATACGAGTCTTGCTGTAAAAAATATATATATATATATAACCTCGTCTACATTCCTATTTAACCCATAAACATGGTCTGGCATTCATGAATTTCCCAGATGTATTTGTATTAAAGTTTTTTTTTTACTACTCTGACTGCCGAAGAAGATTATAAAACCTTGTCTACATTCCTATTTAACCCATAGGCGGGGGAGAAGAGAAGAATTCATGATTTTCCTCGAGGCATTTGTGCTAAAGATCTTTCTATTAGGCTGACTGTCAAAAAAGACTATAAAAACCCGTCTACACTGCTATGTAACTTATACATGGAAGAGGTGGAAGACACGAATTCATTACTTTCCCAGAGACATTTCGGTTACAGATCTTTCTACGTTGTGGTGCAGTGGATATCGGCACGGAACGAGAAATCGGGGAGCCGCGTTCGAATTCCAGTTGAATTCATTGCATTCACTTACGCGCAAATACCCTTGGGAAAGGTATTAATCCGTCTCTTCCTTCCAGTTATGGGTTACATAACAGGACAGATTAGGTTCTATAGCCTTGGCTGGCAACCTGTCGACTACAGAAATCAATGGCAACCTACTGCTGGATAATCTTCTGCCCAGTCAGTCATGTCTCTTTCGAGACATGATCGCCCAAGCGTGTATCACGTATGGCACTTAACTGATTGAATATATTAGTTGGAGACATGATTAAGGCATTTACTGGACATAAAGTGGGGGATCGGTTTTCTATAGTTATGAAGTAATAAAATGATCCCCCACTAATTACTACTTAATGATATAATAAATTTCTCCCCCCTCTAGCTCTGAGTCAAATAATAAGACAGATTGGGGTCTATAGCCCTGGCTGGCAACCAGTCTACTGCAGAAAGCAATGGCAACCTACTGCGGGATAATCTTCTATCCAGTCAGTCTTTCGAGACATGATCGCCCAAGTGTGTTTCACGTATGGCACTTAACTGACTGACTGACTACTAGTCTGGCTCCGAAAGAAGACTGTGAAGCCCCATCTAGACTGCTATTATCCCCTAGATGGTGGGGGCGGAAGATACGAATTCAGAAGTATTTGTGCTAAAGTTAATGTAACAAGCACATCGGAAACCGTTATACTACCTGTACATATAAATATTATGTTTTCTGAATTTCTAATTTAATAATTAAATAATTTAATAATTTAATACTGATAAAAATGACGAATTTAAAAATTTCATAATGTATCATTTTTATTATTCTTCACTCTTAATCTTTTTAAAAATTATAATTTTATTATTCACTCATTAATTATTCGGCATATACAGAGGAACCTTCCGCATGCGA
This sequence comes from Ascarosepion bandense, assembly GCA_037127315.1. Lineage (NCBI taxonomy): Eukaryota > Metazoa > Mollusca > Cephalopoda > Sepiida > Sepiidae > Ascarosepion > Ascarosepion bandense. Next base: position 56,504 of record JBBBDQ010000854.1, read on the forward strand.
CCATCTTCGTCAGCGACTACCTGGTGTTAACGACCGTTCTTCTATGCATGGACGATTTGCTAATGTTAATTAACCCTTAGTGAGCAACCACCTCCAGAACGCGACCAGCGACTAACATCAACGAGTAAAAATCACTGATCAAGCGACCGCTTTAAAAAAAAATCCATTTTGGTTGTACACTGCGAACTTCTAAGTTAGGAGAAATTAAATGAGTAATCTATTTCATTTTGATTTGATCTAAGCCAGGAACACTTTCTCACTGTTTTGTTATTGTAGTCTGGTGCTGTTATTTCTTGTTGAAATGTACATTGCCTGAGTTCACCTCACGGTTAAACATCGGCTGTTTTGTACAACGTATATTGCATTTGACAAGTCCAAAGGGTTTATCGCAGTCTCTGTACTGACTTGGATAAATTCAGGGATTGGGAAAATTACAATTAAGTCTCTTTCTCAAATGTCTATCTCTTTCGTTCCTTTATTTTTTGTGTATCTATCTACTCTATTTCTATCTGGGTATATCTATCTCTATCTTTCTGTTTCTCTATCCACGATCAGTTTTTTGTATGTTTTTTGTCATGTATTATCGCAGATTCTCTTTTGCTATTACTCACTTCTAAGAAAAAACTGTAACCGTATACGTAGCTAATTTTTCGACCTACATATTTTATAAGAAATGACTAGTACTTGAATAGGCACGAAAAGGAAAGCAATAACTGACTTTTTTTAAGTCCATTTAATAGTTTTTGTGAATAACTATTTTGATCTCTTGTTGACCGTTGTAAATACGTTTTTTTAAATTTTAAAATGAATTATGCTGAATAAAGTTAGGCCATCTTCTTATGTTCAAATTTATTTATTACCAGATTACAAGGTGAAATTCTAATATGTATATTCTGATGAGTGAAATATATGTTCTTGGCGTAAATAGGTCATGACTATGATTCTTTAGTGAGCGACCACCTGTCATATGCGACCAGTTTTTCATGGCAGTTCGGGTGGTCGCATACGACAAGTTCCACTGTAACTGCTACGGATATGGCGCAAATACATTTAGAAAAGATATGAATTCACATCCTACCCCGGCTATGGATTAAATAGCATAGGTGTAATCTTGTTTTGCAGCCAGTCTAGGGGAATGAAAACTCTAAATTTAAAAAAAAATAGATGCGATTGAGGCACAGCCACTGATACACCGAAATCAAACAAATACAAAGATTTAGATATTTAGAATGAAAAGACAAAAAATATGGCACCAAAATCCGAAGAAGCAAAGAGGCACTGGAAAATAAAATAGACTTTTATAGAAATATATTCATAAAAATAGACTGTTCTGTCGTGAGTAAGAATAAATAACTCAACAACAGGAATAGGTTAATTGTTATATTCCGTGAAAATAGTATTTACAAAGGTTATTAGTATCCAATACAAGAATAAAGGTTAATCGTCTCAACCGTTGTAAGACGTAGTATGAGTAATGGGTACTTCCGGGTCGTCACCGGAAGTCTACGACTGACTTGTCGATCGGCTGCTCGGCACACTCTCCTACGTAGATGCCACCATTACTTTACATAGTAATGGAATCGTCCATTATAGCCGAATAGGCGCGGGCGTCCCAACATAGACTTTTATAGAAAATATACATTTTTGAAAGAAAAAAAATTATTAGAAAGAAAAGAAACTGTTAGAATAGGACTTATAATAATACGAGAAGAAGAAGACACAGTAAGAAGAGGTCAATCTAAAATGATAGGAATAGTTCAACTGACTATAAAGCAATTAAAAAGACATCCACTTAAGCGCGCTAAAAGGAATTTAAATTCAATAAAAAGCAATAAAAAGGCAATTAAACTCCTGAAGATACCACACCTCACCAAAAAGAGGTGTGTGTGGTGGGTGCGCGCGCGTGTGTATGCATGTATGTAGAGAGAGAGAGAGAGAGAGAGAGAGAGAAAGAGAAAGAAAGAGACAGAAAACAACACAGCGGCGAAAGTCCGGTTATACTACTAGAACGCAACCTTTAAATTGGGTATGTCATTTTGAGGCTCGACTATCTATATATGCTGGTCAATGTTTTCTGATCATTAAAGCAATCAGAACTCACCACAGAATGCCTACACAATAAGAAATTCTTGCTATGTTAATAGAAAAAACATTTTTGAAGGAAAAAAATATTAGCTGCAAAACATTTTTGAATACAAAATTAGAAGACATTTTCAGTTTTCAAAAATAAAAAAAATAAATAATAAATTTTCATCAAAATCAGACTGAATCAACCTTCTCACTATGACCGAACATTACTAAAAGACCTTAAAACCCCCATTTTTGGCATTAAATAACCCACAGAAGTATCGATATGCCGTTAAACAAAACTTAAACTCAAACTCAGAAGAGTTAGAATCTTCTATCACCCGGTTCACACTTCACCCACGTCTATTGAACAGGTTAAGAGGCTCATCCCTTGTTCCCTGTTTAGAATGTGGTTTCTGGCTTTCTCTTTTCCAATCATCTCACTTTGTTTTTTTTTTTTCAATTGGAGTAGATAGATCTATCTATCACCCGGTTCCCACTCCACCCACGTCTATTGAACAGGTTAAGAGGCTCATCCCTTGTTCCCTGTTTAGGATGTGGTTTCTGGCTTTCTCTTTTCCAATCTTTTCTTTATTACGTAGCCCCCTGCACATCAGTGGCATTACCTCCTTGCTCGGGGTGATACGATTAAAAAAAAATTATTAGGCATTTTTACTGCTTAAGTCTGAGGCTCGTGTTTTTCTCAGCAATCAATGCACAGTAGATTTCTAAATATGGTAGAAAAGATTTTCACCCCACAGTAAACCAACATTTGTAGTAGCAGACCTAACAAGTGATTCGATATAGTATTTCATTTCTAAAGTAAAAAAATTAAAAACAAATCAATAAAATCTGACTAAATCAACCTTCTGTCTCGAACATTAAAAAAAGTACCTTAAAAGCCTACCTTTTCGGCATTAAATAACCCACAGATGTGTTGATATGCCGTTAAACAAAACTCAAACTCAATCCGAGTCACTATTCATTACTCTAACGTGCTTGAATATTGTTAAAAAAAATGATGAAGCAATTCTGGTTTGTTGCTTCGGCTGTGTATTTAAAACTTCTTGATTAAATGCAATTTGCAGTGTCCTGACTTAACATCTTGACATCATTCACTCTCCTACGGACGTAACGTAGCTACCCTGTGCCTTTTCTATAAATATTTTAAAGGTAATTCTTCTTATAAACTTTACTCTATGGTACTAAGACGTTATGAACTTTACCGAAGTACGAGACTGGCGACAAAGCTGCATTCTTTTACAGTTGAAACGGTTAGATGCAACCGGAATTTCTCTGCTAGAAGCACTTCCCGCTTACTTCCGGTTTCTTCATTTCCAATCAACATTGATCTTCAAAAATTTTAAAGCAATGACAATCGTTATTTTCTATCTTCTTGGCTCTTTTTCTTTTATTGTCCTCTCTCTTTAATTATGTTTTCTTCTTCTCATATTATTATAAGTCCTATGCTAACAGTTTCTTCTCTCGCTTGTGGAACTCTCTTCCGGTTTCTTGCTTTCCAGTCAACTTTGATCTTCAAAAATTTAAATGCAATGTCAATCGTTATTTACTGTCTTCTTGATTCCTCTTCTTTTATTGTCCTCTCTCCTTGATTATGTTTTCTTCTTCTCATATTATTATAAGTCCTATGCTAACAGTTTCTTCTCTCGCTTGTGGAACTCTCTTCCGGTTTCTTGCTTTCCAGTCAACTTTGATCTTCAAAAATTTAAATGCAATGTCAATCGTTATTTACTGTCTTCTTGATTCCTCTTCTTTTATTGTCCTCTCTCCTTGATTATGTTTTCTTCTTCTCATATTATTATAAGTCCTATGTTAACAGTTTCTTCTCTCGCTTATGGAAATCTCTTCTGGCTTTTTGCTTTCCAGTCAACTTTGATCTTCAAAAATTTAAATGCAATGTCAATCGTTATTTACTGTCTTCTTGATTCCTCTTCTTTTATTGTCCTCTCTCCTTGATTATGTTTTCTTCTTCTCATATTATTATAAGTCCTATGCTAACAGTTTCTTCTCTCGCTTATGGAAATCTCTTCTGGCTTTTTGCTTTCCAGTCAACTTTGATCTTCAAAAATTTAAATGCAATGTCAATTGTTATTTACTGTCTTCTTAATTCCTCCTCTTTTATTGTTCTCTCTCCTTAAGTATGTTTTCTTCTTCTCATATTATTATAAGTCCTGTGTTAACAGTTTCTTCTCTCGCTTACGAAACTCTCTTTCGAACATTTGTTTTTCAATCAACTTTGATCTTCAAAAATTTAAATGTAATGTCCATCATTGTCTTCTGTCTACTTAATTCCTGTTCTTTTATTGTTCCCACTCCTTAATAAATTGATTCCCTAAAGATTTCTATGCTAACAGTTTCTTTTATTGAACTTTTTTCTGGCGGAAATCACTTTCGGCCTCTTGCTCCCCAGTCAACATTGATCTTAAAAATTTTAAATGCACTCTGAATCGTTGTTTTCGGTCTTCTTAATTCCTGTCCGATGATTGTACCCGCTCCTTAATACACAGGCTAGCAGCCATATCACGTTAAATACGCCGGTTCTCGCTCGACACCGAAGTTAACCAACGTTGAGACTGGTCAGTACGTAGATGGGTGCTGTAAGCGCTTGTTTATATATTTATATATTTTTGGGCGGAGGTGCGTGCATGCGGCCATATCACGTTGAATGCACGGTTCTCGTTCGATCACCGAAGTTAAACGACGTTAAGATGGGTGACCCCTTGGGAATACCAGGTGCAGTAAACCTTTACATATTTATATTGCTTTTTTATTTCTTTTATTTTTTCGTCAGAAGCGCATGCTTACCGCGATATCCGGTTGGATACACCAGTTGACGCTCGAACTCCGAAGTTAAACAACGTTGAACCTGGTCAGTACTTAGATGGGTTACCACTTGGGTTTGCCAGGGGCTGTAAGCATGCATGCATTTATTTATTTTGTCGGGCGGATGTTTGCGGTTACGGCCATGTCACGTTGAATACACCGGTTGAGCCTGTTCAGTACTTAGATGGGTGACCGCTAGGGTTTACCAGGGGTTGTTAGCGTTTATTTATTTTCTTTTTGCGGTCAGATGTGCACGCTTACGGCCATATCACGTTGAATACACCGGTTCTCGTTCGATCACCGAAGTTAAACAACGTTGAGCCTAGTCAGTACTGAGATGGGCGACTGCATGTGAATACCACTTGCTGTAAGCTTTCACTTATTTATTTATTTATTTATTTTGTCGGTTGTGCGTTCTTACGGCCATATCACGTTGAATACACCGGTTAACGATCGATCACCGAAGTTAAACAACGTTGAGCCTGGTCAGTATTTAGATGGGTGACGCTTGGGAAAACCAGGTGCTGGAAGTGTTTTTTTTTTGTTGTTTTTTTTCTGTCGGACGCGCGTGCTTACGGCCATATTACGTTGAATACACCGGTTCTCGCTCGATGACCGAAGTTAAACCACGTTGAGCCTGGTCAGGACTTAGATGGGTGAACGCTTGTGTTTACCATGGGCTGTAAGCGTTTATTTACTTCTTTCTTTCTTTCTTTCTTTCTTTCTTTCTTTCTTTATTTATTTATTTATTTATTTATTTATTTTGTCGGTCGGATGTTCGAGGTTACGGCCATGTCACGTTGAATACACCGGTTCTCGCTCGGTCACCGAAGTTAAACAACGTTGAGCCTGGTCAGTACTTAGATGGTTGACCGCATGGGTTTATGAGATGCTGTAAGCGTTTATTTATCTAGTTTTTTTTTTTTTTTTTTTTGTCGGATGTGCGTGCTTACAACCATATCACGTTGAATACACCGGTTCTCGCTCGATCACCGAAAATAAAAAACGTTGAGCCTGGTTAGTACTTAGATGATTGACCGATTGAGTTTACCAGGTGCTGTAAGCGTTTATTTATTTATTTTTTTCGGTCGGATATGCGGGCCTACGGCCATATCACGTTGAATACACCGGTTATCTTTCGATCAGCGAAGTTAAGCAACGTTGAGCCAGTACTTCAGTGGGTGACCGCTTGGGTATAACAGATGCAGTAAGTGTTTAGTCATTTAATTATTTTTTCGGTCGGATGTGAGTGTTTACGGCCAGGTCACGTTGACTACACCGGTTCTCGATCGATCATCGAAGTTAAACAAGGTTGAGCCTGGTCAGTACTTAGATTGGTCTCAGTTTGGTAATACCAGATGCTGTATGCGTTTATTTATTTATTTATTTTGGTCGGTTGTGCGTTCCTAGAGCCATATCACGTTGAATACACCGGTTCTCGTTCGATGATCGAAGTTAAACAATGTTGAGCCTGGTCAGTACTTAGATGGGTGACTGCTTGGGAATACCAGATGCTGTAAGCGTTTATTAATTTTTTTTTTTTCGGTCGTATGTGCGAGCTTACGGCCATATCACGTTGAATACACAGGTTCTCGGACGATCAGCGAATATAAAAAAAACTTCGAGCATGGTGAGTACTTATATCGTAGACAGCTTGAGTTTACCAGATGCTGTAAGTGTTCATTCATTTTTTTTTTTTCTGTCGGATGTGAGTGTTTTCGGTCTGATGTGCGCGTTTACGGCCATATCACGTTGAATACACAGGTTCTCGCACGATCACCGACGTTAAACAACGTTGAGCCTCGTCCGTACTTAGGTGGGTGACAGCTTGGGTTTACCATGTGCTGTAAGCGTTGATTTTTTTTTCGGTCATATGCGCGTGCTTACGGCCTATCACGTTGAATACACCGGTTGTCGCACGATCACCGACGTTAAACAAAGTTGAGCCTGGTCAGTACTTAGATGGGTGACGGCTTGGGTTTACCAGGTGCTGTAAGCGTTTATTTTTTTTTTTCGATCGGATGTGCGTGCTTACGGCCATAGCACGTTGAATACACCGGTTCTCGCTCGATCACCGAAGTGAAACAACGTTGAGACTGGTCAGTACTTAGATGGGTGACCGCTTGGGTTTACCAGGTGCTGTAAGCATTTATTTATTTATTTATTTATTTATTTATTTATTTATTTTCTCGGTTGGATGTGCGTGCTTACGGCCATATCACGTTGAATCCACCCGTTCTCGTTCGTTCACCGAAATTAAAAAACGTTGATCCTGGTCAGTACTTAGATGGGTGACCGCTTGGGAATAACAGGTGCTGTAAGCGTTTATCTGTTTTCTTTTTCGGTCGGATTTGCGTGCTTACGGCCATATCACATTGAATACACCGGTTCTCGCTCGATCACCGAAGTTAAACAACGTTGAGTCTGGTCAGTTCTGTGATGGGTGACCGCTTGTGAATACCGGGTGCAGTAAGCGTTTATTCATTTATTTTTTTTTTCGGTCGGTTGGGCGTTCTTACGACCATATCACGTTGAATACACCGGTTCTCGTTCGATCACCGAAGTTAAACAACGTTGATCCTGGTCAGTACTTGGATGGGTGACCGGTTGGGAATCAAATTTGCTATAAGCGTTTATTTATTTATTTATTTTTTGTCGGATTTGCGTGCTTACAACCATATCACGTTGAATACACCGCTTCTCGCGGGATCACCGAAGTTAAACAACGTTGAGACTGGTCAGTACTTAGATGGGCGAATGCTTGTGTTTACCAGGGGCTGTAAGCGTTTATTCATTTATTTATTTTTCGGTAGGATATGCGTGCTTACGGCCACTTCACGTTGAATCCACGGGTTCCCGCTCGATCACCGAAGTTAAAAAACGTTGAGCCTGGTCAGTACTTAGATGGTTGACCGCTTGACTTTACCAGGTGCTGTAAGCGTTTATTTATTTATTTTTTTTCGGTCGGAGGCGCGTGCTTGCGGCCACATCACTTTGAATACACGAGTCCTCGTTCGATCACCGAAGTTAAACAACGTTGAGCCTGGTCAGTACTTAGCTGGATGACCGTTTGGAAATACCAGGTGCTGTAAGCTTTTATTTATTTATTTATTTTATTTTATTTATTTATTTATTTATTTTTTTTTTTTTTGTCGGATGTGCGTCCTTACAGTCATATCACGTTGAATACACCGGTACTCGCTCGATCACCGAAGTTAAACAACGTTGATCCAGGTCAGTACATAGGTGGGTGATCGCTTTGGTTTACCAGGTGCTGTAAGCGTTTATATTTTTCCGGTCGGATGCGCGTGCTTACGGCCATATCTCTTTTAATACACCGGATCTCGCTCGATCACCGAAGTTAAACAACGTTGAGCCTGGTCAGTACTTAGGTGGGTGACCGCTTGGGTTTACCGGTTGCTGTAAGCGTTTATTTATTTATTTATTTTTGGTCATATGCGCGGGCTTACAGCCATATCACGTTGAATAACCGGTTCTCGCACGATCACCGACGTTAAAAAACGTTGAACCTGGTCAGTATTTAGATAGGTGACCGCTTGTGTTTACCAGGTGCTGTAAGCGTTTATTTATTAATTTTTTTTTTTCGGTGGCGCGTGCTTACGGCCACATCATTTATTTATTTTTTCGGTCGGATTTGCGTGTTTACGGCAATATCACGTTGAATACACCGGTTCTCGCTCGATCGCCGATGTTAAACAACGTTGAGCCTGGTCAGTACTTAGTTGGGTGACCGCTTGGGAATACCAGGTGCTGTAAGCGTTTATTTATTTTTTTTTTTTTTTTTTTGGTCGGTTGTGCGTGCTTACGGCCATATCACGTTGAATACACAGGTTCTCGCTCGATCAACGAAGTTAGACAACGTTGAACATGGTCAGTACTTAGATGGGTGACCGCTTGGGTATATCAGGTACTGTAAGCTTTTATTCGTTTATTTTTGGTCGGAAGTGCGTGCTTACGGCCATATCACGTTGAATACAGCGGTTCTCGCTCGATCACCGATGTTAAACAATGTTGTGGCTGGTCAATACTTAGATGGGTGACCGCTTGGGAATACCAGGTGCTGTAAGCGTTTGTTCGTTTATTTTTGGTCGTAAGTGTGTGCTTACGGCCATATCAAGTTGAATACACCGTTTCTCGCTCGATCACTGAAGTTACACAACGTTGAGCCTGGTCAGTATTTAGATGGGTGACCGCTTGGATTTACCAGGTGCTGTAAGCGTTTATTTATTTATTTATTTATTTTTTGGTCGATTGTGCGTTCTTACGACGATATCACGTTGAATACACCGGTTCTCGCTCGATCACCGAAGTTAAACAACGTTGAGCCTGGTCAGTAGTTAGATGGTTGACTGCTTGGGAATAACAGGGGCTGCAAGATTTTATTTATTTATTTTTTATTTGATGTGCGTGTTTACGGCCACGTCACGTTGAATAGACCGGTTCTCGTTCGGTCACCGAAGTTAAACAACGTTGAGTCTGGTCAGTCCTCAGATAGGGACCGATTGGGAATACCAGGTGCTGTAAGCGTTTATTTATTTGCATTCATTTCGGTCGGTTGCACGTGCTTACAGTCATATCACGTTGAATACACAGGTTCTCGCTCGATCAGCGAAGTTAGACCACGTTGAACATGGTCAGTACTTAGATGGGTGACCGCTTGGGTATACCACTTGCTGTAAGACTTTATTCATTTATTTTGGTCGGTTGGGCGTGCTTACGGCCATATCACTTTGAATACACCGGTTCTCGCTCGATGACCGAAGTTAAACAACGTTGAACCTGGTCAGTACTTTGATGGGTGACCGCTTGCAAATACCAGGTGCTGTAAGCGTTTGTTTATTTATTTATTTTGGTCGGGTTGGACTGATTACGGCCATATCACGTTGAATACACCTGTTCTGGCTCGATCACGGAAGTTAAACAACGTTGAGCCTGGTCAGTACTTACATGGGTGACCACTTGGGAATACCAACTGCTCTTAGCAATTTTTTATTTATTTTTGGTCGGATGTGTGTGCTTACGGCCATATCACGTTGAACACACCGGTTCTCGCTCGATGACCGAAGTTAAACAACGTTGAGTCTGGTCAATACTTAGATGGGTGATCGATTGGGAATACCAGGTGCTTTAAGCATTTATTTTTTGGTCTGCTGTGCGTGCTTACGGACATATCACGTTCAATACAACGGTTCTCGCCCTTTTTTTTTTCAATTGGAGTAGATTGGCTAAACTATCACCCGGTTCAAACTCCACCCACATGTATTGAACAGGTGTGGAGGCTCATCCCTTGTTCCCTATTTAGGATGTGGCTTCCGGCTTTCTCTCTTCCAATCTTTTCACTTTCCTTTTTTTTTTCTTTTTTTTTTTTTCAATTGGAGTAGATAGGCTAAACTATCGCCCGGTTCACACTTCACCCACCTCTATTGAACAGGTGTAGAGGCTCATCCCTTGTTCCCTGTTTAGGATGTGGTTTCCGGCTTTCTCTTTTCCGATCTTTTCTCTTTCCTTTTTTTTTCTTTTTTTTTTTTTTTTTTTTTCAATTGGAGTAGATAGGCTAAACTATCGCCCGGTTCACACTCCACCCACGTCTATTGAACAGGTTAAGAGGCTCAACCCTTGTTCCCTGTTTAGGATGTGAGTTCCGGCTTTCTCTCTTCTAATCTTTTCACTCTTACGTAGCCACCTGCACGTTACCGCCTTGCTCGGGATGATATGATTAAAAAAAAAATTTAAGTGTCATACGTCAAACACGCTTGGGCGTTCATGTCTCGAAAGAGACATGACTGACTTCGCAGAAGATTTTCCTACAGTAGGTTGCCATTACTTTCTGCGGTAGACTGGTTTCCAACGAAGGTTATGGAACCTAATCTGTTTTACTATTTAACCCATAGCAGGAGGGGGATCTGAAAGATTTATACCTTTCCCAAGGATATTTTCGCGTATGTGAATGCAACAAATTCAACTGGAATTCGAACTCGGCTCTCCGATTTCTCGTTTCGTTTCTGCACCCCAATATAATAGTACGCTTAAAATCATGCAGTCGGTCTACTCAGTTACACCTCAAAACTCAAGTAAAACACGTGTGTTATTAGTCCTAGCATCTCGTCTTTCGCTATACCAATGCGTCTTTGTGAGAACAGCTTGCTAAATAAGAAGCCTTATGTATCAGTCAATTAAGTGCCATACGTGAAACATGCTTGGGCGATCATGTCTCGAAAGAGACATGACTGATGGGGCAGAAGATTATCCCGCAGTAGGTTGCCATTGCTTTCTGCGGTAGACTGGTTGCCAGCCAAGGCTATAGAACCCAATCTGTCCTGTTATTTGACTCATAGCTAGAAGGGGAAGAAATATACTATATTAAGTAGTAATTAGTGGGGGATTAGTTTATTACTTCATAACAATAGAAAACCGATCCTCCACTTTATGCCCAGTGGAAGCCTTAATCATGTCTCCAACTATCATATTCAGTCAGTCAGTCAGTTAAGTGCCATACGTGATACACGCTTGGGCAATCATGTCTCGAAAGAGATATGACTGATTTGGCAGAAGATTATCCCGCAGTAGGTTGCTATTGCTTTCTGCGGTAGACTGATTGCCAGCCAAGGCTATAGAACTTATTCTATTCTATTCAGTCAGTTAAGTGCCATACGTTAAACACGCTTGGGCGATCATGTCTCGAAAGAGACATGACTGACTGGACAGAAGATCATCCTGCACACGGTTGTCATTGCTTTCTGCGGTAGACTGATTGCCAGCCAAGGCTATAGAACCCAATTTGTTCTTTTCAGTCAGGTAAGTGTCATACGCGAAACACGCTTGGGCGATCATGTCTCGAAAGAGAAATGACTGACTGGGCAGAAGATTATCTCGCAGTAGGTTGCCATTGCTTTCTGCGGTAGACTGGTTGCCAACCAAGGCTATAGAACCCAATCTGTCCTATCATTTGACTCATAGCTAGAAGGGAAGAAATGTATTCTATTATTAAGTAGTTATTATTGGGGGATCAGTTTATTACTTCATAACAATAAAAAACCGATCCCCCACTTTATGCCCAGTAGAAGCTTTAATCACGTCTCCAACTATTATATTCAGTCAGCCAGTTAAGTGCCATACGTGATACACGCTTGGGCGATCATGTCTCGAAAGAGACATGACTCGAAAGAGACATGTCTCGAAAGAGACATGACTGACTGGGCAGAAGGTTATCTCGCAGTAGGTTGCCATTGCTTTCTGCGGTAGATTGGTTGCCAGCCAAGGCTATAGAACCCAATCTGTCCTGTTATTTAACCCATAACTGGAAGGAAGTTACGGATTAATACCTTTTTCAAGGGTATTTGCGCATAAGGGAATGCAATGAATCCAACTGGAATTCGAACTCGGCTCCCCGATTTCTCGTTCCGAGCCGATATTCACTGCACCACAAAGCCCATAACTGGAGGGAAGAGACGAATCAATAGTTTTCCTAAGGGTATTTGTGCGTAAGTGAATGCAATGAATTTAACTGGAATTCGAACTCGGCTCTCCAATTTCTCGCTCCGTATATATACGTACACATTTGATTTTAGTAACATTCGACCTTTGTTGTAATTCTTCTTCTTTTATGTGCCATGTCCTTTCAGGACGTAGGCGATCATGGCTTTCCACATCTCCCTCTCCCTGGTAGCTCTTAGTACGCTTTCTCTTGTTGCACCATGCAACCCTCGTTCCGTCCTCCACCTGATCAGGTCCTTCATATATGTTATCCGCTGCTTTCCCCTGTCTCTTTTTCCCTCTATCTGACCTGTTAGTATCAGGTTCTCCAAGCCCTCCTTTCTCAGTGCATGTCCCAGGAAATTCAGTTTTCTCTTCCTGATGCTCAGTATTAATTTCCTTTTCGTTTCCATCCTTTCCAAAACCTCGTCATTGCTCACATGCTCGGTCCATGATATCCGCAGTATCCTTCTGTAGAACCACATTTCAGCTGCTTCAAGTTTTTCCTTCATCTTCGAAGATATTGTCCAACATTCACTGCCATACTGAAGAACCGACATCCGCTAGAAAAGATTGATGACCCTAACACTACGAAGAGATGCTGAATAATTTAGCTTTCGAGTCTACTTACCTCATATACCGTCTGCTTTACCTCAAAAAAAGTTTCTTAGTGAGTTACAAATTAGGTAAAATGTGTTTTGGGGGAAGAAAATAGAATAGTGAAGTTCAGATTAAATCAAATCAAGATGTGAGGAAAAACCGATAAACTATTACATTTTTTTTTAAGTGTAAATGCACCTCAGAGGAACTGAAGCGAGACTGTCACCAATCTCGGACAGATTTTAAACGCCCCTTCCCTATCGCCGTCAACACACCGTTTCACGCTACCGATAACACTCGGAAGTCGTCAACAGAAACTTTATCAGACCTTGTAATGTTGGTCACGATAAGTGCACTCTTACATTTGGTGAACAAATGATTGTTGGATGCCGAATTTATGTCTTCTTTAAATATATTCGTTTATAAATGTTATAAATAATAATACGCATACTTCGTTGGCGGAACTACAATGGAGCAAGAAACGCGCGCGTACACACACACACACACACACACACACACACACACACACATATATATATATATATTAATGAAAGTTGAATAAAAGAGAGATTACTGTCCGAACATATATATATATATATATATATATATATATATATATATACATATATATATGTTCGGACAGTAATCTCTCTTTTATTCAACTTTCATACACACACACATATATATATATATATATTAATGAAAGTTGAATAAAAGAGAGATTACTGTCCGAACATATATATTAATGAAAGTTGAATAAAAGAGAGATTACTGTCTCTCTTTTCTGATCATTAAAGCAATCAGAACTCACCACAGAATGCCTACATGATAAGAAATTCTTATTGTTTCCCTGGCAAAACCAAGCAAACAGTCCTCTTTATTTATTTTTTTTATTGCTTAACTCATTTCCTTAGCTCTAGTCAAGTTGCACAATACTGTAACTTGCTAACTGTAACCACTGTGTGGTAACTATTGTTATTTTTTCCCAGTCTTGTATTAAACAGGAACCCTCTATTCATAAGATCTCTTTCCTTTACCCGCTTGCCGATTGGGACTAACTTTGTTATTTTCATCGTGACACCCTAGAATACTGACATGTTCAACTTACCAATTGAAAATTGCGCCACTTGGGTCAAAGCCGAAATGGACGCTTTCGTCCCTTCTAGAAATACTAAATAAGACCTAAATCTTCTTTATAGTTCGCAGTAGAATGCTTGACCGCTATAGTACCCAGGAAGCACTATTTTTGGCTATACCAGTGTAACAACTCTCGTCGTAACAAGTGACTATTCGCTGCTGCTCGTAATAAATATAAGTGTGTCCTCGAATAAGTGCGTCCTTGTTTGTTGAGAGAATGAGACACCGCATAGGCTCTAACAATTTTTGATCTTGTAATCACTGGCGGCCCTGAAATAGGGTATTAACCCTGGAGTACTAGCCATCAAAGTTACACCACTACTAACCATGAGGATATCATATCCGATTTTGAAAATCAGGTACTGAAAAATAAATTACATTGTAATTAAAATGGCGTCATTTGCGCTGGGTAAATAATTTACATGGGAGGCAATGGATATCGACTCGGAACGACAAATCGGGGAGCCGAGTTCGAATTCCAGTTGAATTCCTTGCATTCACTTGCGCACAAATACACTTAGGAAAGGTTTTAATCCGTCTCTTCCCTCCAGTTATGGGTTAAATAATAGGACTGACTGGGTTCTATATCTTTGGCTGGCAACCAGCCTACCGCAAAAATTAATGGCAACCTACTGTAGGAAAATCTTCTGCCCAGTCAGTCATGTCTCTTTCAAGACATGATCGCCCAGATCGTGTATCACGAATGGCACTCGACTGACTGAATATTTGGAGACATGATGAAGGCTTCTACTGGGCATAAAGTGGGGGCTCGGTTTTCTATTGTTATGAAGTAATAAAATGATCCCCCACTAACTACTACTTAATAATATAATACATTTCTTCCCCCTCTAGCTATGAGTCAAATATTAGGACAGATCGGGTTCTATATCCTTGGCAGGCAACCAGTCTACCGCAGAAAGCAATGACGACCTACTACTGCGGGATAACCTTCTGCCAAGTCAGTCATGTCTCTTTCGAGACATGATCGCCCAAAGCGTGTATCATGTATGGCACTTAACTAACTGTATACCAATGTTAGTGTTCTCGGGTTAAATAAAAGCAAATTCTCTCTTCAATCAATCGGAGTTGAAGAGAATCGAAGACGAATTCTACCCTTAATGCCTAGAAGCGTGACAGAGAAGAACGGACAATATATATATATATATATATATATATATATATATATATATATATGCGGTGTAGATATAAAAGAATCCAAAGGAGTATCCTATACATAAAGTGGTAGGATAACTCTCTAGGAGAGCTCAAAATAGATATGTATATAAATACATACACAGCAAATATATGTAAAAATTAAAACAGACACGTTATTCCATGATTAAGCGGAAGTATAACCCTATTTCAGGCGAAGCATCTTCAGTTTCCGTCTTTATTGGACAGAAGATTTTACAATGAAAACGAAAGCTGAAGATGGTTCGCCTGAAATAGGGTTATACATCCGCTTAACCATGGAATAACATGTCTGTCTTAATTTATATCTATCTATCTATCTATCTATCTATCTATCTATCTATCTATCTATCTATCTATCTATCTATCTATCTCTGCCAGTCTGTTCCTCATCTATCATCTATCTATCTATCTATCTATCTATCTATCTATCTATCTATCTATCTATCTATCTATGCCAGTCTGTCTCTATCTATCTATCTATCTATCTATCTATCTATCTATCTATCTATCTATCTATCTATCTATCTATGCCAGTCTGTTCTATCTATCTATCTATCTATCTATCTATCTATCTATCTATCTATCTATCTATCTATGCCAGTCTGTTCCTATCTATCTATCTATCTATCTATCTATCTATCTATCTATCTATCTATCTATTGCTGAGGTGATGTGTTATCCCCCGTGGGGATTTTCATATCGAAATGATCATCCAACATCATTGAATTAATCCTTTTTTAATATATATATATATATATATATATACATATTTAATATATATATATATATGTTTAAATTTATATACATACACATTTCACACACACACACACACACACACACACATATATATATATATATATATATATATATATATAGTGACACGCATAAGTATTGGGTACATGTTATTTTCTGTTACAACTCTAGTTTATCTTCGCAATTTTACCCGATATTTGGTAAGTAATATCTCATAAAGTTGTTTTAGTTGTATGTGGAAGGAAAATTAAAAACTCATGGTTGAATCCTTTTTTTTTTTTTTATTTTTTTTTTTTATCAAAATTCCAAATTACCCCATGCAAAAGTATTGGATATATGGCACTTTTTTTTCAAATATCCCATCAAAACTTTTTATTTCAAAACACTTTAAATATTCAAATTTTCGATAGTATTGGAATGTTATCTCTGCCCAATCAGAAAAGCACACAATTGCTTACAAGATAGATACTGATCATCTGACTCTTTGATGTACATTTTGCAATTCAAGGATTAAAAATGGCAAAAACTAAATAATTTTCCAGAGATATGCGAGATAGAATCATTGAACATCACAAAGGAGGACAAGGTTACAGAAAAATTATCAAGAAATGAATCTAGCACTAAGTACAGTAGGAAATATCATCAGAAAGTATAAGAAGTATGGCGACGGTACAGCAAACCTTCCAAGAAATGGAAGACCGAGAAATATAAATTTAAATCGTAATGACTTAAAGCGAAACTTAGCCAATTTAAAAAAAACTTATTGTGACTAATTGGAAGAATAGGATAATTAATACATTTTATACTTATATCTATGTGGACACATACTAATGTTCGCCTATCTCTTTATTTAGTAGTATTATATATTCTAAACATATACTGTTAAATATAACAGACAATGAATATCTATTATGTTTAATCATGAGCCGTTGTAAACATCGTATTTTGACTTTAATTTTAGGTGAAAATAAAGACAAAAATTCTCCAACGTTTGGATAGTTTTTTTATTAAGTTGGTTCTAAGCTTTCGGCTCACATGAGCCATCTTCAGATAGGTTACAAGGATGTTAACATAAAAACACCCACCATCAAAGATGATTTTATTTTGTGTTGACATGAACTCTGCTAAGAAATGGTAACAGTTACCAAATACAAACGCAGTTCGTAAATTTGTAATGTGATTCTATGACGTCACACCGCGTGAGAGCTCGAATTGTTAATAGAACAATATGTCTAAATGCAATGTAATGTGTTGTGACCAGATTGAAATGTGATTTATTAAGTGTGGGTTGTTTGGATTTAATGTAGGTGGCCTCCAATATCTAAAGGTTCTTTTTACTGTGTGTATGAGTGAGTATTATTGTGTTATCGACTAAAATCTGTCTAATATTACCTACGTGGCGACTTTTTTCTAAGAAATGTTCTTTAATTGAACTATGATCAGAAAGGTGGCAGGTAAGTCATATATAATCGCAAATACATATGCATATATGTACGCACTTATATACAGCGTGCGATGGGTTAATTATCGCCATTTTATATTTTTAATTTTGCATATGTGCGATGTTTTTTTATTATTTTGTCGACTGCACGGTATAGAGGGTCGGTTGGACACCGTCTGTTAGAACAATAACTCCATGACGCAATTCACTCTGCCAGAAATTTGGAAACTGCATTATGTACATTGGCGCCGGAAGCTTCAATACGACTATTTCAAAGTTTGTGCGTGTTAATCTCAGGACAGTGCAGAGGATTTGGAAAAACGTGGATGATATATCTAGTCAATACCATAGTGTTTGGAGCGATCACTAGAAAGTTATACAGGGTTACCCCATTTCCCTAAAAAAAAAAAAAAAAAAAAAAAAACGGGAACTTTTTAACAATCCAATAAAACCAAGAGTGATGGAAGAAAAATATTTTATTCAAAGTAATTGAAACCTTAAAACATACCATTTAAGAAACAATGATGGAATTTTCATTTTTTTTAAAATTACGTCATGTAGATGGCGTTCTTCTGTACGAATGCATTCTTGAAATCTGCTATTGAGATTCTTCATTGACCGCTTCAACATCGCAGCTGGGATACTGTGAAGTTCATCCTGAATTCTCTGTTTTAACTCATCCAGAGTTCTTTTTTTTTTAATCATTTCACCCCTAGCAAGGCATTCCACTATAATTTTGGTCGAGTCGTGTACACTTTACTCTTGAGTTAGCCCCACAAGAAAATATCACAAATGGACAAATCTGGCGTTCCTGTTTTTGGGGGGTCACCCTGTACCTCCATTCATTTTCCCACAAAGTCAAAGGCTCAACACGGAGACCTATATCAAGCACCTTGAGAAGGTAGTTCTGCCCTGAATCAGGTGGGTGGATGCTGACCCTATGTCTGTCAACAAGCCTTTGCACTATGCCACATAAGCAGGAAAACTAAGATGCCCGACAATTTATGCGACCACGTCACCACTTACATCTTACCACCTAACTCCCCAGAGGACAACCCCTTGATTATATGTGGAGTGCAGTCTGGCGAGAAACAAAGAAAGCTCCTTGTAACACTAAAGATGAACTAAAGGTAAGGATTATAGTATTACTAGTAGTATAGCCCGGCATTGCCCGGGTGTAATGAAAGCTTTAAAACTAATCCATGGTCCTGGAGCTCAGACTCAGCCTAATAAATATTTGAAATAATAAAATAATTGCAACAATTTACCAATCGCACCTCGTATATATATATATATATATATATATATATATATACTAGCAGTATAGCCCGGCATTGCTCGGGTGTAATGAAAGCTTTAAAACTAATCCATGGTCCTCGAGCTCAGAGTCTTTGGACGTTGGCACGAAAGACTAAAAATCGATAGTTGTTTTTAGTTAAAATGAAACCGTAGACTGAAAGAAACATGAATGGATGTAAGTCAAATTTTGATTTCCTGGTATGGATATTAAATAAGTTTCTTTCGTGGCAAACTGAATTTTGAAGGCTAAATAAGTCCTCTAAAATGTTTGGAATGTAGCTTTTTGTTTCCATAACCTTTTAGATTGTAGTATTGGTAACCTTAAGTGGGAGGAGTTTAAAATCTATCTGTAAAAAAAAGTTTATTTTTAAAGATTTTTAAGTGGTCTTAAATTTTGGATCGGGAGTGTATTATTAAGAAGTAATTAGTGGGGAATCAGTTTATTACTTCATAACAATAGAAAATCGATCCCCCACTTTATGTCCAGTAGAAGCCTTAATCATGTTTTCAATTATTATATTCAGTCAGTCGAGTGCCATACGTGATACACGCTTTGTGTGATCATGTCTCGAAAGAGACATAACTGTCTAGGCAGAAGATTTTCCTACAGTAGGTTGCCATTACTTTCTGCGGTAGACTGGTTGCCAACCAAGACTATAGAACCTAATCTGTTTTACTATTTAACCCATAGCAGGAGGGGGTGACAGATTTATACCTTTCCCAAGGGCATTTCCGCTTATGTGAATGCAATAAATTCAACTGGAATTCGAACTCGGCTCTCCGATTTCTCGTTCCGAGCGATATCCACTGCACCCCAATATAATAGTACGCTTAAAATCATGCAGTCGGGCTACTCAGTTTCACCTCAAAACTCAAGTAAAACACGTATGTTATTAGTCCTGGCATCTCGCCTTCAGTCACTTTCCAAAATCCCGTAATGTTGCTTCATTGTGTTTTTTTCTATAACCACGGCTATAGCATCCAATGTGTCCTGCTTTTTAACCCATATCTGGAGGTAGAAACGATGAACTCATGCCTTTTTCCAAGAATATATGCGCGTTTGTGTATGCAACTGGAATTCGAACTCGGTTCACTAATTTCTGGGTCCAGGCTGCTATCCACTGCATCAGAATGCCCATCCATTGGACACACGCACACACACACACACACACACATACACATATATATATATATATATATATATATATATATATCTGTTCTTTCTAAAATCGGTGGTGTGTGTGTTTGATGCTCTAGTTTTGTTGATGTTATATTTTAGAATACATTTTGATTTCTTTTAAAAAGTGTAGGATAATATATGGATTAATGTCATGAAAGAGTTCTTTAATGGTGGTAATTTGGTTGGTTGATATTATTTCAGCGGCATATCAGACTGAGATAGATAGATAATAAAGAGACTGAGATAGATAGATAGATAGATAGATAGATAATGAAGAGACTGAGATAGATAGATAGATAGATAGATAGATAGATAGATAGATAGATAGATAATGATTTAGTTTGCCTGTTTTGTTTTTACGGCAAATCAACCTCGGCAGGTCATTTATTGCCAACTAAACTTTATTGCTGATAATACATTTTTCTTTCAAGAATTTATTGTTGTTTTTTTATATAAGTCTTGTGTCTAGTAATACATTTTTCTTTTCGAGTATCAAGATTCATTGGGATTTGTTTTTAAGAGCAGGGTCCCCAAGTCCTACCCTTGTTATTTAACCCATAACTGGAGGGAAGGGACGGATTAATACGTTTCCCAAGGGTACCAGTGCTTAAGTGAATGCAGGGTATTCAACTGGAATTCGAACTCGACTCACAGATTTCTCTTTCCGAGCCGTGAATGCAGGGTATTCAACTGGAATTCGAACTCGACTCACAGATTTCTCTTTCCGAGCCAATATCCACTGCACCGCAACGCACACCCGTCACTATACGCTTACAGCACCTGGTATTCCCAAGCGGTCACCCATTTAAGTACTGACCAGGCTCAACGTTGCTTAACTTCGGTAATCGTGCGAGAACCGGTGTATTCAACGTGATATGGCCGTAAGCCTGATAGATAGAACGAACGAACGAATGAATAGTGTTGTTATTAGTTCGGTCTTATATTTTCTGTTACATTCTGCTTTTGTAAATGAATTTCCTTTCAAACAGAATTTTTATTTTTGCTTTCGTGGGCCTGAAATTTTTGAGACACCAAAAATGAGCTTCAAGGATGTATTTAATGATTTGACAGCATATCAAACTTTATGAATCATTTAATACCAAAATTTAATTTTCTTGGCAGCTTTGAAGTAGTAAAAATATAATAAATGTTATTCTGCTTTCACAATTGAATACATGGTAGATGATACTCAGATTTTGTACATATACATGTATGTGTGGACATAATAACTAAAGGTGATGATATGTGTGTTTTATGTTGTAGTTTCTTTAGTCATATTTTGGAATACATTTTGATTTCTTTAAGAAATTGTAGGATATTATATGGATTAATGTCCTGAAAGAGTTTTTTCATGTTGGTTATTTGGTTGATTTTGCTGAACATCTCAACCTCTATGGGTTATTTCATAAGGAAATCTAAATATTTTGAACTTTTTTATGGCTTCAACTAAGTATATTTTCAACGCAATTGTATGTTTTTAATTACAGATAAAATGTATTATTGTTGCTCGGATGTAATGAAAGCCTTGAAACTAATCCATGGTCCTGGAGTTCAGACTCTTTGGACGTTGGCACGAAAGGCTAAAAAGTAACAGTTGTTTCCAGCTAAATCGAAACCGTAGACTGAAAGAAAAATTCATGGATGTAAGTCAAATTTTGATTTCCTGGTATCGATATCAAATTTTCTGCACTATTGTAAGAACTGAAACCTTGTAACTTCTGAATATCGTTTCTTATGTCTTTCTCTATGAGTGTATCAAATTTGATTAAAATCTGACCACTTCTTCTATAACCTGATTTTTCCGATTATCGATTTTCGATATTTATCGAGGATACCTCGTCACAAAACCTAGCTAAGAACACTCGCAGACGCTTATAGTACAACTGTGTAAATTTTCAAGAAAATCGGTTCAGCCGTTTCAGAGTCTATAGGTAATGGACAAACACACACACACACACACACACACACACACACACACACACACACACACAAAGTTCCATTTATAAATAAGTTTAGATTCTACTATAAAATGTATTACTGATCATTTTACTATAAATACTTAAAGATATTGTTGGTAATTTTATTATAAATAATGTATTTTTATACATTCATAGTGTTTTATTTTTGTTTGGGGTTTCACTACTTGCCGGATCTTAACTCAGACCCTAACAGGTGCTACCACTCCATGTCAGGGTAGATCCGGTAACAGCAGCAATTTAGAGGTGGTTCCATGCTCCTCAAAACCTCAATCTCCCGATCAGAAGCCATGCTGCCAGATCAAGTTCATCGTCATACCCAGGCTAGTGAATAGTCTTGATCGACTACTTCTTGAAAATATATAAAAGAAGCACTTTTCTTTTTAGTTTGCGATTTCTGTAGAAAATTAAAATTTTTACGATACTGATTTTCGTCTACCGATCCCCAAAGCTATCTTTGTCCTGGACATCGCCGACTCACCTTCGTCTGAATAATACATCACTCGTATTGCGAAGCGTCGTCATAGTGTTACTTTTGCTCTTTCTTCAGCGATTTCATGCTTTTCATTTTCCCGCCCTTGGCCATCGCTTCAATTGCTGACCCTTATAAAGCTATTAAAGGTAGATTTCCTACCACATGTACATTAGTACGATCCACTTGTAACGTGCGCACACAGGCTATCGGCCGATTGAGACACCCTGAGAAGCCACTTGACAGTGATGGATGGCCTGAGTAAGACCAAAGAAAATTCAGTCGAGCGTGGTAGAGCATTTTGTAAGCCCCACCCAGTTTCAAAACGGGCTTCATTAGAACTGCTATGGCTGGCGGGATTTGCCTTGAGAAAACTGACTATGATTGATAGGCCGGTGTTCGCTCTGTCAAAACTTACATCCAGTCGACGGAGTCACCTCCACCAGCCGACACTTTCTTTACGATTTGCGTCTTCTGTCCGCCATTTTTTTTTTTTTTCAGTTCATCTTTTTCTCTCTTTTTCCGTCCGCATTTTTTCATCTTCATCCACCATTTTCTTTTTTTTTTCTTTTTTTAAAGTACCTTTCTTCTTCGAGTTCTTTTTTTGCGTCCATTTTAACCCTCCCCAATGTCCTTTCAATTTCAATATTTTTTTTTTCTTTTTACACATTTTTTTTTAATATTTTTGTCATGTTATTTCTTTTCCTGTTTTCTTTAAATTTTCTTCCTCCCCCTCCCCCCTCTCTCTCTCCTTCTCTCTCTCTCTCTTCCTTCTCTCTCTCTCTCTCTGTTTCTTTCTTTGATTTCTTTGCCTCATTCTTTCTCTTTCTGTCTCATTGTCTCTTTCTCTTTCTCTCTCTTACATATTCCCTGTTTCTCTCTGTTCCTTTCTTTCTCTTATTCCTTTCTCCCTTTCTCTCTCACTTTTTCTCTTTCTATCCCAATCTCCTTTTCTCTCTCTATCTCTCTACCATTATCTTCCACATTCCTCTTTCTCTCTCTTTCTCGTTATTTATTCCTCATCCTCTCTCTATTTTGTCTCTGTTTGTCTTCCTCCTTTTCTCTTTCTTTCTCTCTACATTTAATTTTCTCTTTTCTTTTTTCTTTATCTTTTCCTTATTCTTTCTATTTTTCCTTTCTTCTCTTTTTTTATTCTCTCGCTTCCTCTCTACCTTTCTCTTTCACTTTTCCTTTCTTGTTCTCTCTCTCTTTCTCTCTACATTTCTCTTTCGCTTTTGCTGTCGTTAACTCTTTCTTTCCCTTTTCTCTCTCTTTTTCTTTTTCTCCCACTTTCTATCTTCCTGTCTCTATTTATTTTTCTTTTTTGACTCACTCTTTATTTTATTCTGTTTTTTTTTATTTTCTAATTCATGATTTTATATATAGATAAAACTCTGTGTGTGTGTGTGTGTGTGTGTGTGTGTGTGTGTGTGTGTGTGTGTGTGTGTGTGTGTGTGTCATTAATATCTTTCTCGGTGAATATTGAATGAGGGTAGAAGTTAGGCAAACAAATAAAAAATGTCCTGTAAGGAATGAATTCACCCGAAAGACTGAAAATATACCCAAGACGACCTGTGATCCGATAAGATATCACAAATCCATAGACAATCACACACATGCAAGAGAGCGTGCGCACACACACACACACACACACACACACACACACACACACACACACACGCACACAAACAAACAAACAATCGCACTCACACATACACAGAGGAAATGAGTGCACCAATCAATTGAAAATAAATTTTATAAAGAAAAAAATATATATATAAAAGAAAAGCAGAACAGTATATATGTTTAAATATGAATTGTTTGAACATTTTTTTTTTATCGATACTCGTATTTAAGTAGATATTAGGTTTTTTAATTAAAGAGTGTTATACATTTTTATCTACTGGCCTGATTATTTACGATAAAAATTTAAATATAAATATATAATACCGTTTAATTAAAAAACAGAATATCTACTTAAATACGAGTATCGATAAAAAACAATGTTCAAACATTTCATTTCAAATTGTCGGTTGCTTATAACCAAGTTTCGTTAAAATTCGTTAATGTTTAAATATGTATATATTCATACATTGTGTATTTAGACAGAAATCTCTCTTTCATGCAGGTTTCATTAAAAATGACAGACAAGGTATTATGGTTAAAATAAGGTTTGTTTTTTTTTCTGGGATGTTGTAGTGTTATTTTCCTTGTTGGCTGCTGGGTCATGTAATTTAAAAATTGTGTATTTAGGCAGCAATTCTTCTTTTATGCAGGTTTCATTAAAAATAACAGACAAAGTATTATGGTTAAGTTTTTATCTAACTTTTCATGTGATCATATATTTCTTTTTTTTTCAGAACATAAATTAGGTAAAAATTTTCCGAATGTTTTGTTTTTCCGAGCACTTTCGGATATTCTTTTAGCCATTATCAAGAATGAATTTTATTTTACTGTATTTTATATTCCGAATACGGTAAGAACATTGTTGCCATGTTCGTAGTTGATATTATTAAGCGTTGAATCTTTTTTGTTTATTAATACTTATATATATAACGTAGAATATTTGGTATTTAAGTCAAATAAATTCCGATAGGGGCGAACTCAAAATGATGATGATGACAGTGAATGCGGGACAGCTTTCTCATAGATGAAGACTTCAAGCAACAGATATGTTTCTACAGGGGATACTTGGAAACTTTAACCCTCAGAGGACATGTTAAGGACAGGAAGGGATTAGTAACCTACCTAACGAGCAAGCTATAATGGGGAGCAGTAAATAAAACAATGTTAATATCTAAAAAGGATAGGAAGTTGCGGATAGCCATGACCGGAGGCGCCTTGAAGAGAATGTTTATTTAAAACTGACCACTACCGAGAAGATATTTTTCATGCTGGAAACGACGTCAACATTGCTCTTATGTCCTGGGTATGACGATAAACTACATCCGGCAACAAAGCCTCTGATCGGGAGATTGAAGGTTTTGAGGCGCGTGGAACCACCTTTTAATTGATGTTGTTCCCAGGTCCACCATGACACCGGTCCCAATTATTGCAGACACGAAAAGGAACCTACAAGAACTTCTACAGAAGGAAGCTGAAGAGAGTGACTAAAAAGGGACTACAAATAAACTGCAAGAAAACCAAATACATGGTCATCAAAAAGAGCAACCCAAAATGCCAAATACAGGTGGGGGATATTAAAATCAAGCAGATACAAAAATTTAAATACCTGGGAAGTGTTCTAACAGAAGACGGAAAATGTGACACAGAGATCCGAAGGCGAGTTGGCATGGCGAAGGGCGCGTTCCGGATGCTAAGTAAAGTATTAAGAGACAGGAAACTTTCACTAGAAACAAAGAGAGTACTGAATAGCTATGTGATGTCAGTTCTTCAATATGGCAGTGAATGTTTGACAATGTCATCAAAGATGAAGAAAAGACTTGAAACAACCGAAATGTGGTTCTACAGAAGCATAC
The DNA here is from genome assembly GCA_037127315.1 of Ascarosepion bandense. Lineage (NCBI taxonomy): Eukaryota > Metazoa > Mollusca > Cephalopoda > Sepiida > Sepiidae > Ascarosepion > Ascarosepion bandense. The sequence continues at coordinate 82,440 of JBBBDQ010000854.1, forward strand.
TGGATATAAAGTGGGAAACCAATTCCATATTACAATCAATATATAAACTGACCCCTCACTTTGTGGTCACAGCAGTTTCTATACATTTATATTCCTGAGTTTCAAAAGCACAAGGATGCATTCCAGGAGCTGAGTAAAGTATTAAGAAACAGGAAACTTTCACTAGAAACAAAGAAGAGAGTACTGGATTGCTATGTGATGTCAGTTCTTCAATATGGCAGTGAATGTTTGACAATATCATCAAAGATGAAGGGAAAACTTGAAACAACTGAAATGTTGTTCTACAGAAGCATACTAGACATAAAGTGGGGGATCAATTTCATATTACAATCAATATATAAACTGACCCCTCACTTTGTGGTCACAGCAGTTTCTATACATTTATATTCCTGAGATCCAAAAGCACAAGGATGCATTCCAGGAGCTGAGTAAAGTATTAAGAAACAGGAAACTTTCACTAGAAACAAAGAAGAGAGTACTGGATTGCTATGTGATCTCGGTTCTTCAATATGGCAGTGAATGTTGGACAATATCATCAAAGATGAAGGGAAAACTTGAAGCAATTTAAATGTAGTTCTACAGAAGGATGCTGCGTATATCATGAACCAAGCATGTGAGCAATGATGAGATGTTGGAAAGGATGGAAACGAAAAGGAAATTAACACTGAGTATCAGGAAGAAACAGCTGAAGTTTCTGGGACATGCAATGAGGAAGGGGTGCTTGGAGAACTTGATACTAACAGGCCAGATAGAAGGAAAATAGACAGAGGAAAGCAGCGGATAATATATTTGAAGGGCCTGAGCAGGTGGATGATAGAACGAGGGTTGTGAGATGTTACGAGAACTGAACCGAGAAAGCGTGCTAAGAGCCACCAGGGATAGGGAAACGTGGAAGTCCATGATCGCCTACGTCCTGAAAGGACAAGGCACATAGAAGAAGAAGTAGTGAAACCCCAAACAAAAATGAAACACTATATATTCATAGTAAATGAAAACACTCATAGTAAAATTACAAACAACCCCGATTTCTAGTAAAATGATCAGCAATACTTTTTATAGTAGTCAGTCAGTTAAGTGCCATACGTGATACACGCTTGGGCGATCATGTCTCGAAAGAGACATGACTGACTGGGCAGAAGATTATCTTGCAGTAGGTTGCCATTGCTTTCTGCGGTAGAGTGGTTGCCGACCAAGGCTATAGAACCCAATCTGTCCTGTTATTTGACTCATAACTGGAAGAGATAGATGGATTAATACCTTTCCCAAGGGTATTTGTGTGTAAGTGAATGCAATGAATTCAGCTGGAATTCGAACTCGGCTCCCCGATTTCTCGTTCGGAGCCGATAGTAGAAATAACAAACAGTTCTTGGTCAATGTTGAAGGTCTTCAACGATTCCTTGTTATCACGGAGATTTTTAGATAGTTTTCTTCTGGATGGCAACTTTGATGTAGCAGACCAATCTCGAGAGCTAGGGTAATATACAGAGAGTGGCCAAAACAATGGAAACACCTTTAAATTTCAAGCAAATTTATATCAATACGAGCTGTACCCGGCCACGCGTTGCTGTGGCTCAATTTGGTTAAATTGAAAAAATTATTTACTAAACCAAAGAAATGGGATATCGATAATAATTCGTTGAAGAAAAATGAATAGAAAACTTTTTTTTTTTATTATTAAGAAAAGAGACTTCTCTTGTTTACGCCCGCCAAAGTAGAAATAATAATAAAAAAATGGCTTAGGTTTAAAAAACCTAATATATATAGAACGTATGGGTATGAATTTCGTATTTGCTCACAGAAATTCTAGAATATATAATTCCGTTTACTTTAAATGTGGAGTTTTCCTATGTTTTCTATGAAATAACAAAGTTGTCTGTAAAGACTTCCATATTGAAAATGAAAGTTTTTTGCTTCGGCTTTCATCGGCTTTAATCGAGTTTGCAAAAAATATATTTTTTAATATTGTAAATATTTTTTAATATACGGTATATAAAAACACGCTCGTATTTGATTAAAATGCGATAGTAAAATTTCAAAATTATTAGTGCAGCCGTTTTCTAGATTACTGGATAGTAACAAACGGACAAGTACATTTTTATTTAGATTAACTCAACAGCTTGAGACTAGAAAAGAGGGCAAGAATAGATTAGAACTCCACTACTATGAATGAAAAGTTATTCCGTTTAATTTAATGAAGTAACATATTTATACTCAAACTCATTCCTAAGTTGTGTATACGATTGTGGTGCTTCAGTTTGCCCCACTCCTCCTCAGAAAAATCACACTTTTCTGCTAGTATCGACGTTAGTATTTTAACCCTTTGATTTTGTTTTGAAATTAACCTCCATTGTGTTCCAACAAGAGAACAAGAATAGATTATAACTTCACAGCTATGAATGAAAATTAAACCGTTTAATTTAATGAAGTAACATACTTATACTCAAACTCATTTCTAAGTTGTTTGAGTTTTGAGTTTGAGTTTTGTTTAACGGCATATCAACCTCTGCGGGTTATTTAATGCTAAAAAGGTGGAGTTTTAAGATTTTTTTTTTTTTTAAGGAAAGAGACTTCTCTTGTTTACGCCCGCCAAAGTAGAAATAATAATTAAAAAATGGCTTAGGTTTAAAAACCTAATATATATATAGAACGTATGGGGATGAATTTCGTATTTGCTCACAGAAATTCTAGAATATATAATTTCGTTTACTTTAAATGTGGAGTTTTCCTATGTTTTCTATGAAATAACAAAGTTGTCTGTAAAGGCGTCCATTTTGAAAATGAAAGTTTTTTGCTTCGGCTTTCATCGGCTTTAATCGAGTTTGCAAAATATATATATTTTTTAATATTGTAAATATTTTTTAATATACGGTATATAAAACACGCTCGTATTTGATTAAAATGCGATAGTAAAATTTCAAAATTATTAGTGCAGCCGTTTTCTAGATTAGCGGATAGTAACAAATGGACAAGTACATTTTTATTTATATAGATGAGGTAGAACCGCGTTTGGCAGTAATTAAAGCTTGAATTTTGCGTAGGATCAACTCTTACAAAGTATGGATAAAAATTCCTGTGGAATTCAAACTTTGTACGAGTCGATGTTAGTATTATTTTGATTTTTTGCATAATTCAGACGACAGTTTATCCATCGCTCCCTGTTCAAAATGGCTGAAAAGTAACTTCCCATTTCGAAACACTTATAATCTATTTATTCACTATAATTTTTACAAAAATGGATGTGAGAGGAAAGCGTTTCGCATGAGGTCATATTTAAAATTCGATATGTGCACCAGATTTCGCTACCAGCTTCTCCAGACACCCAGGAACTCTTGTGGTATGGAAGACATCACTTCTTGTTTGCGTCGTCCAAGTTCTCTGAAAGTCTTGGTCTTGTATAAAAGACTTGCTCCTTGAACCATTCCGAAAGAAAAAAGTCACAGGGTGTTAAGTCAGACTTATGGCTGGCCACTCATATAAAATAAAGAGTTACTTTTAATCACCCTAAAATAAAGAGTTACTTTTTAATCTATACATTAGATTAATGTATATATATCTAAACTTATTTATAAATGCATCCTTGTCTGTGTGTGTGTGTCTGTGTGTGTGCATCCGTTACCTATAGACTCCGAAACGGCTGAACCGATTTTCTTGAAAATTTACACAGTTGTACTATAAACGTCTGCGAGTGTTCTTAGCTAGATTTTGTGTCGAGGTACCCCCGATAAATATCAAAAATCGATAACCGAAAAAATCGGGTTATAGAAGGAGTGGTCCGATATTCATCAAATTTGATACACTCATAGACAAAGACATACGAAACGATATTCAGAAGTTTCAAGGTTGCAGTTCTTATAATAGTGCAGAACATCTGATATCGATATCAGGAAATCAAAATTTGACTTACATCCATTTATTTTTCTTTCAGTGTACGGTTTCGGTTTAACTGGAAACAACTATTGCTTTTTAGTCTTTCCTGCCAACATCCAAAGAGTCTGAGCTCCAGGACCATGGATTAGTTTTAAAGCTTTCATTACACCCGAGCAACGCCGGGCTATACTGCTAGTATATATATATATAAGCAATATTTATTTAATATTTATTAAATTCAAAAACTGAAATTCTTCATAAATATATCCACATGAAAAACTGTTTGCTCAATTAGCCTCCTGGTTAATTGTTCTCAATCCGTTTTTTTTTTGTTTTGTTATTTTTTCCCCTTAATAAAGTCTATCCCACCCTTTTTCTTGAGTTTGGTGTCTTCCTTGTTTAAGCTGAAATTCTACATATGCTGCATAATTTCTAAGCCTTTAGCCAATTTTCCCTGACGAGCTGTTAAGCGAAACCGTGGTAGGTTTTTTCGATTTTGTTTGTTCTTCTTTCGCTTTGAGTGCTTTGTGTACTCTGCTTTCTTATTGAGCTCTTTATTGTTAAGGTTTTCGTCTTGAGGTTTTTTCTTTCTGTCGAATGCTTGACTTTTTGTTCAGGTATTTCGTTTGTTTCTTTTTTTTTTTCTTCCCCTTCTTTTCCCTGCGGGTTCGTTCCCGGTGGGTTTCAAGACGATTTCATTTGTAGTTTAATTAGTGCTAGTCTTGACAGAATTAGTTCTGTCGCTATTAATATTATTACTATAATTAATATTACTATATATAAGCAATATATATTTTTGATATTTTTATAAATATATGTGTATATATTCATATTTGCATGCATATGTATATCCATGTATGCGTGTATGATATATATATATATATATATATATATATATATATATATATATATATATTCTTGTCTATGCACGTTTATATATGTGCGTATGCTTCTGTGTAAATATTCCTGCGCTTATTTGCGTATGTTTATGCCAGAAGTTTTGTATAAGTATTTTCATATATGTGGTTATATTTTTTATTTTGTATATGATGATCTGTGGAGTTTTTAGTCGGGTACATTTTTTATTTTAGCTTGTGTATTGGCGTGAATATATATCTAATTACGTTTATCTGTTTATGCACTGAAATATGATTGTGTCTGCCCTGACCTCATTCATTCAATGCTATTGTCATCTTACGAATTCGCTCTTACATGTATCCAATATTGTAGCGGTTACAATCAGTTTCCAAATCTAGCTTTAAAATTTAACAAACTGACAAGTCGATAAAAACAAAATTTTAAAATTTGTGTATATATATATGCGTGCGTATATTAATCTGTATATGTGTCTGTTTGCCAGTTTATGAGGGTATACTCATCTATTTGTCCATGTTTGTAGGTTTATATGTGTGCGTTCATTCTTTTCCTCGTTGAATATATGAATGACTTTGAAAATCTAAAAATTTGTTACACTTAGAATTTAAAATTCGCAATAAAAATAAAGTTAATCTAATAGTCAATTAATAATACTGATCTCAATTTAATCAAATATTAATATTAATGCTCTAAAAAATTATTTTTGAGTCTGCTCACATATTCTTCAAATTAGAAGTTACTTTATTCTGATTGGTCCACACTGTCTATGCAACAATGCCTCCCTGATTAAGAGGATTTTGCTTTTTTTACTTTTTAAAACCCTTCAACTTGAAATAAACCTCATCACTTGATAAGATACAAGAAGTGTCGAAACAAGATAGCTACTTTTGTAGAGATATTATAACATATTCATGTCATAATTTCTGTATATATCTGAACTTATTTATAAATGGAACTTTGTATGTGTGTGTGTGTGTGTCTGTGTGTGTGGGTGTATCCGTTACCTATAGACTCCGAAAGGGCTGAACCGATTTTCTTGAAAATTTACACAGTTGTACTATAGGCATCTGCGAGTGTTTTTAGCTAAGTTTTGTGTCGAGGTACCCTCGATAAATATCGAAAATCGATAATCGAAAATATCGGGTTATAGAAGGAGTGGTCCAATTTTAATCAAATTTGATACACTCATAGACAAAGACATAAGAAACGATATTCAGGAGTTTCAAGGTTTCAGTTCTTACAATAGTGCAGAAAATAATATATATATATATATATATATATATATATATATATATATATATATATATAAGGCAAGATGTTTGTGTGTGTGTCTGTTTATCTTCCTGTATGTCTGTATTTTTTTCAGCCCTTTTATTTTAGTTTTTGCTTCGGGTTTGGCTCTAAATAGGTATATTTGTAGTTCTTAGTCTCAGCCATGATACCATTTACTCAGAGGACTTATTTAGCCTTCAAAATTCAGCTTACGACGAAAAAACTTATTTGATATCGATACCAGGAAATCAAAATTTGACTTACATCCATTCATTTTTCTTTCAATCTACGGTTTCGCTTTAACTGGAAACAAGTATTGCTTTTTAGTCTTTCGTGCCAACGTCCAAAAAGTCTGAGCTCCAGGACCATGGATTAGTTTTAAAGCTTTCATTACACCCGAGCAACGCCGGGCTATACTGCTAGCATATATATATATATATATATATATATATATGGGAATTAGATTGCGTTTTCGCAAAGAAACCGAGAAATATCGATGGCCTCAAGCAATTTATTCGAGATGCACTTGCAGACTTATGCCGTCAGAACCGTTTCTGTAGTGACATTAGTCGAAGCGTCATCTCACGTTGTAGGGAATACACTGAAGTAGGTGAATTGCATTTTGAATAGTATTGGTAATTAAATTTTATTGTTATTAACCAGAACTATTTTGATAATAAATTTCTAGACTGTTGATTAATCGCTTTGTTTTAACTGTAGAGTGACTTTACTGATACTCTGTATATACTCGTGATTTATTATACAATTGCGGCACAAAGTTAAAGTTGGGAGAGAGGGAACAAAAGTTGAGGCTGGTCATCACTATCTCATACCTAGCTAATCAGAATCACGACTCACTCAAAATTTATTATATATAAAATATAAATTTGGCACAAGGCCAGTGTTTGGGGGGGATTAAAATGAGGTTGGTCTTCAGTAACTATCTCATACCAAGCTAATCAGAATCACGACTCAATCACTCAAAATTTATTATATATAAAATATAAATTTGGCACAAGGCCAGTGTTTTGGGGGGCATAAAACTGAGGTTGGTCTTCAGTAACTATCTTACACCTAGCTAATCAGAATCACGACCCAATCACATGATTTATTTTATTAAAATACAATTCTGGCACAAGGCCAGTGTTTTGGGGAGCATAAAACTGAGGTTGGTCTTCAGTAACTATCTTACAACTAGCTAATCAGAATCACGACCCAATCACATGATTTATTTTATTAAAATACAATTCTGGCACAAGGCCAGTGTTTTGGGGAGCATAAAACTGAGGTTGGTCTTCAGTAACTATCTTACACCTAGCTAATCAGAATCACGACCCAATCACATGATTTATTTTATTAAAATACAATTCTGGCACAAGGCCAGTGTTTTGGGGAGCATAAAACTGAGGTTGGTCTTCAGTAACTATCTTACACCTAGCTAATCAGAATCACGACCCAATCACATGATTTATTTTATTAAAATACAATTCTGGCACAAGGCCAGTGTTTTGGGGAGCATAAAACTGAGGTTGGTCTTCAGTAACTATCTTATACCTAGCTAATCAGAATCACGACCCAATCACATGATTTATTTTATTAAAATACCATTCTGGTACAAGGCCAGTGTTTTGGGGAGCATAAAACTGAGGTTGGTCTTCAGTAATTATCTTATACCTAGCTAATCAGAATCACGACCCAATCACATGGGTTATTGTATTAAAATATAATTTTGGCACAAGGCCAGTGTTTTGGGGGGCATAAAACTGAGGTTGGTCATCAGTAACTATCTTACACCTAGCTAATCAGAATCTCGACCCAATCACTCAATATTTATTATATAAAATATATAATTTTGGCACAGGTCCAGTGTTTGAGGTTGGTCATCAATACCTAGCTAATCAGAATCACGACCCAATCACTCTTTATAATTTCCCATTCACCACTGTGTATATACTCACCGACCCATTAAACACATATGAACAAATAAGCTTTTATGCAAATTTGTAATCAACCAATGACGTGGCAGCAAAGGAAAAAGTAATTTAAGTGACTCTGAAGCCGGCATAGTCTTTAACGCAAGTCGGGTAGGTCTGAGTGTTTAAAAAATAATGTACTAGCATTTACAGAGAATGGTTAGAATACGACATCTTGTAAGTTGAAATTCTGTAGAGAAAAATCTTCTTTTTTTTTTTTTGGTGTAGGAGGTTCAGGTTGTTAAAACGACAGTAGTTCAAATATTCACTCCTTACAATGGAGGAACATATCTGAATGCTTAAGACGCCGAATCAAGACTAGATAGGATCATCTCTCATACTCCCCTCCAGTATTCTTCAGGTGCTTGGAATTTCGAACCGAACACTTTATTACCATCACTGGGGTAATATCATTCTCATTCCTTGCGTAGTAATGCTACGATTGGAAGTTATGAGCTATCTCCCTTTAACCCTGCAAGTTACTTGTTCACCACTGCTATAGCCTGGTATTGAACTCATAACTCTTTGGGTCAAGTCACAGGAACTAACCAACGTCTATATCCACTGGACCATGTGTCCTTAAGTTATTTTTGTGTTAAAGTGGCCTCCAGGGTCAGTAAATCTCAATCTCATATAGTACCTGTGATATGTGGTGAAAAGGGAGATTCGATTCAGAGGTGCGTCGCCGAACAATCTAGAATAATTATATGAAATAAGCACCGTTTAAAAAAACGGAGGGTCTAATCAAATACGGGTATCCCATAAAAATAACGTTTCGAGTAATAAAAATATGTCGGGTAAATTTATAGATTGTCTGTATAAAGAAAGACAATAATAAGTTTGCTTTCCGTTGCATTTAGCCTGATATATTTTTCTTATAGAAAAAAGAAGGTTTTTAAAATTTAAGGATTTTATAGACAGACTGTATAAAGAGACACAGAAATAAATTTACTTAAATTTGCATTTGACTTCATATTTCCATTTTATAGTTTAAGTTTGAGTTTGAGTTTGGTTTAACGGCTTATCAACACCTCTGTGGGTTATTTAATGCCAAAAAGGTGGTGTTTTAAGGTATTTTTTAAACGTTCGGTTATAGTGAGAAGGTTGAATTAGATTTTAATAAAAAAAATTTTGTCTTTATTCTTATTTATTTTAGAGAACTGAAAATGTCTTCTAGTTTTGTATTCAAAAATGTTTTGCTGAGAACAATTTCTTTTTCTTCAAAAATGTGTTATGGTAATAATTTTGGTAAATGTTCGTTTCAGGTGCCGACGGCTTTCCCCCTTCAAATTTATCCAAAATAGCATTATTTCTGTGTAAATGTATATGCTGAACTCAAATCAACAATTAGTTATTGAAGAAACTTACATTTTTTGCTTTGAAAGTCTATACAAAAAAAAACAACTATATCTCGCACTTTTTCTCTCCCGTAACTCTCACAAAGTCATGTAATTAACTGCAGAATGACGTTCTACGTAGGCAGCAATTTTGGTCGAATTTCGTCCTTTACTGAAACTTCCGGCGATGTACTTCCTGTTTTGAAAGTAACAAGCGTAGAAATACAATAGCGCATTACTTTTTTACCGGAAGTACATCGCCGGAAGTATCAGTAAATGAAGCAAAATCGAGCAAAAATATGCCAAAATTCGTTGCATTACGCAGTACGTCATTCTGCAGTTAATTACATGACTTCGTGAGAGTTACGGGAGAGAAAAAATGCAAGATATAATTCGTTTTTTATGGACATTTAGATAAAAAAGGGTAAGTTTCTTCAATAACTAACAGTTTATTTGAGTTCAGCATATACATTTGCACAGAGATAATGCTATTTTGGATAAATTTGAAGGGGAAAAAGCGTCGGGACTTACAACGAAAATTTACCATAATTTTTTCTTCAAAAATGTATTGTCAGTAATATTTTTCCCCTCAAAAATGTATATTTTTCTATAAAAGTCTATTTTTATGTATATATTTCTATTATTGTTTTGACTCCAGTTTGGGGGGGGGGGTAACTATTTGCCCATAGCTGGGACCCTAACAGGTGCTACCACTCCGAGTCAGGGTGAACCTGGGAACAACAGCAATTAAGAGGTGGTTTCATGCTCCTCACAACCTCCCAATCAGAGGCCTTGCTGCCGGATGCAGTTTACCGTCATGCCCAGGACCTCTATTTTATAGAGATCTTCAAAATTTAAGAACTTTATAGACAGACTGTGCAAACAGTCAAAAAAGATTTTTCTTTTCATTTACTTCTGGTAAGATATTTCTATTTTATGGAAAAGTTATTTAATGTTTGTTGAAAGATTTTATAGATGGTTACTTTATTAAACATCTTCTAGATCAAGGCCACAATACAATGAGGATTAAATTCATTTCAGCAAGTATTCACACGTTTCTCTTTTTTTTTTTTAATCATCTCACCCCAAGCAAGGCATTCCACTGCCACTATTGCGCATGGGGCTACATAGGGGAAGGTAAAGAGAAGGAGTGGTTAGACATAGGGAATGTCAGGAGGAAGGTGACAGGTGAGTAAGGATACCGAGAATGAGGGTTGGGCAGATGGGAAGAGTGTTTGATAGAATGAGAGCAGGTTAGTGTGTTAGGAGGTGTCTATTGACCTTACATTTAAACTCCTGGAGATTGTAGCCGTCGGGGAAGCAATCGTGTGGAAGAGAATTCCACAGTCGAGAAGTGCGAGGAAAGAAACTGTTGGAGTAGAAGTTACGGTTGCATTTTATCGGTTTCATTGTAAATCTTTAAAAAAATTAACATGTTGGAATTAAAAATTTGTATTTTACAAACTTTTCCTTTTTTGTGTTCCTCGTCTGTAAAATATTTCAAAACATTTTTTCCATAATTTAAAGGTTTTTCTCTTAATCTTAATTTACTTTTCGTTTTTTTTTTTGTTTTTTTTTTTTTTTGCGGGAAGCAAATATCAATAAAAAAAAACCTCTGCTTACTCTATTTATTTATATAAAAAGTTAATTGTCAAAATAAAAGCACATAAAAGTTTCGTGAGTAAAGATTACAAATCTTTTAGCGGGCTTTAAGGGAAATAAATGTTTCTCTATTGTGTGAAGAAAATCATTTAACCAAAAGAAAAACTAAAAAAAAAAGATAATGAACAGACACACTGGAAAAAAAAACAAAAAACGCACGCACTCGCCCAGAGCCGTTATTTGCTCTACGAGTTGCTATATTCGTTTTGAGCTAGGATTTTGTACACGAGTTAAACTGATAGCAAATTGACAGTCGACTAGAGAACATTTGAGCCGGGCGTTGGAAAATTGATACGTTGTTTGTACGATAGGCACAATAACTTGAGCCGGGTGTGGTACAACGTTCTTTTGTCGTCTGACCTCGTCAAATGCACGCACGGGTGCCGGCACATACCCATATAGCTAACAGGGGTGAAATCAGGTTAACAAAAATTACGATATGAACGAAAGGAGAGTTAATTGATACTCTGACCATTGTTCGAATTAAATTGGCGTGTTTTGAGATCAGCGTTTTACAAAGGCTAGAAACCTGTTCTGCAGGTCAGTTTGATCTTTTGTCAAGCTATTCGAAGTTCCCATGTCAGTTGCTTAAGTTTTAGTTTTCGGTTTTATTTTATATATATATCTATTTTGTTAACTGCCTTATTTTATTTTATTTTTTTTAGCCCATGTTTTTGCCGTGTTGCTAGAACTTGCGATACTTTCATGCAAAGGAGCTACTTTCCGCGTGGATACCTGCAGAATTGAGTATAACCCATATCCATGTCAACCTATCTTACTCTAGTGTAAACTGCCCTCAATGTGTAAGCATATGATCGACCCAGCTGATCTTTGGAGGTGCACGCATGAAAAAAACCGTAGTATCCTCTCGGTGATAATAAAGACCGTTTTATGTCGGCTACTTGCGTGTGTTTACATTGTATATAACACGCTAAAGTCAGCCTACTTTTGCAGAGGGCCCATACCTCAGAGGTAGAATCAACAACTGATGTCCATTCAGTCAGGTTTCAATCCTGGTTAGAAGCAAACGGGTGTCTAACTGCACTGATAATATATATATATATATATATATATATAGTCGTATCTGACTAGCGGGCACACCGGGTATTGGTCCGGGCCAATCCGTGCAATCATAGTGAAAATTCGGGCAAAGAAAAATGTCTTCGTCAGAAATCAAACTAAACAATTCACGAAGAAAGAAAGAAAGAAAGAAAGAAAGAAAGAAAGAAAGAAAAACGAAGAAAACATCCGAATGAACGTAGTCAAAATCTGTTTGTTTATTTATTAACTTTGTGAGAAAAGACTGGTTATACTCAGAAAGTCTGAACCCGATTTCCTGCTTTCGTTCACGTTCTGTGCCTAATTTCTATTGGAATAGCCGAAAAAATCCGCAAAAATCATAGTTTCTGGAAACGGACGACACTGATGACGTCATCACATTGTCAACTAATAAATCCGGGCAATTTTCTCTGTGCCCGGTGTTTTTTTTAGCATCAGCTACGGCCCTATATATATATATATATATATATATATATATATATATATATATATATATATATATATAGTACTGTGTAAAAGTATCAGGACAAGAACTATTTTATCTTTTATGAGGCATCAAAATAAAGTTTACAATCACCCCTGTCCCAACACTTTTGCACACTACCGGTAGTATGCAAAAGTATTAGGACAGGGGTGATTTTTCTAAAAACCTCACTGAAATTCAAATACAGGGTGAAAAACCAAGTAAATTACTAATAAATATTGATTATTTAAAACTAGGTATAAAAGAAATGTATTAAAAAGAAATTATATTTAATTTTTACTATTTTCTATTAAACAATTTATTTTGAAACTACTCATTATTCTATTATCCTTGGATATGACTGACTTTTTTCTTATTCCTCCCTCTCGAATTGATAAATCTAATGTTACTTTGCAATACACACTTTGGGAACAAATATAAGCTGCTTGGCAGGAGATACCATTAGATACATTAAAGAAGCTTGTGATGTCAATGCCTGACAGAATGAAGGCTGTGATCAAAGCAAAAGGCTATTATACTAAATATTAAATTTATTTTGTAACAAGTATTTTTTTATTTATTTCTTTTCAGATAAAATTACTTTCATAAATTGTTTATTTTCTGTCAATATGCCCCATAAAAGATAAAATAGTTCTTGTCCTAATACTTTTGCACAGTACTATATATATATATATATATATATATATATATATATATATATAAATCCAGGTGAAAATATTCCAAAGATGTTCAATAGGATTGAGATCAGGGCTTTGTAGGGGCGAATTCAAATTCCAAAGCTTTCCTTCCTTTTCCTTTTTAGTTAAATAATTCTTACAAAGTTTTGGCTTTTCACCCTGTATTTGAATTTCAGTGAGGTTTTTGGAAAATCACCCCTGTCCTAATACTTTTACACACTACCGCTAGTGTGCAAAAGTGTTAGAACAGGGGTTATTTTCAACTTTATTTTGATTCTTCATGAAAGATAAAATAGTTCTTGCCCTAATACTTTTGCACAGAACTATATATATATATATATATATATATATATATATATATATATATATAAGAAAACATTTAGGCAGACAAGTTATTTCATAGTAAATCGGAAGTATGGGCCTATTTCAGGCAAACCGTCATCAGCTTCCATCTTGATTGTACAGAAGAATGAAATTCACAATTGGGGTCTTTGTGCATTTTATTCGTAAAAAAACTTTTGTACAAGAAAGACGGAAGCTGATGATGTTTCGCCTGAAATAGTCCCACACTTCCGATTTACCATGAAATAACGTGTCTGCCTAATTTTTTTCTTATATTTGCTCGATATGTATTTATATACATTTATATTTAGAGCTCTCTTAGAGAGTTATCCTACCACTGTATGTACAGGATACTCCTTTGGATTCTTCTATACCCACACCGCATGCTTATATATATATATATATATATATATATATATATATATATATATATATTCAGATAAAATTTAGAGGGGAAATAGCCATTTTCAACATGTCAGTTTAAGACATGCATTGTCAACTCCGTTTCTTTGTTTGAATGGGCTTGTCAATGCATGTATATATATATATATATATATATATATATATATATATATATATATATATATATATATATATAATGGCTATTACCCCTCTAAATTTTATCTGAAATTACAGATAAATAAATATCTGCTCTGTAAATTAAATTAATTTACATTGAGCTCTTTATGGGATCAGTTTTTATATTTTAACGATGTTACTAGGATCCTCCTGGATTATCTACCAACCTTATCCCGGATTATTTACTTATCCCATCCTGGGTTTGTATCGTCTATATATATATATATATATATATATATATATATATATATTATGTATGTATATATATATATATATATATACATATATATATATGTATATATATGTATATATATATATATATATATATATGTATATATATATGTATATATATATGTATATATATATATACATATATATATACATATATATATACATAGATATATATATATATATATATATATATATATATATGTATATATATATATATCTATATCTATGTATATATATATGTATATATATATATGCATATATATATACATATATATATACATATATATATAATATATATATATATGTATATATATATACATATATATATACATATATATAGATATATATATATATATATATATATATATATATGTATATATATATGTATATATATATATGTATATATATGTATGTATATATATATGTATATATATATACATATGTATATATATATGTATATATATATATATCTATGTATATATATGTATATGTATATATATATATATATATATATATATATATTATTTCATGGTAAATTGGAAGTATATTTTCTTATATTTGCTCTATATGTATTTATATACATATATATTTAGAGCTCTCTTAGATAGTTATCCTACCACTGTATGTACAGGATACTCCTTTGGATTCTTCTGTACCGCATGCTGATACATATATATATCGACACTGCAAAAAAAAAAAAAA
>JBBBDQ010000854.1:102500-132500 GCA_037127315.1 Ascarosepion bandense
CGAACCAACGTCTGTATCCACTGGGTCATGTGTCCTTAAGACAATGTCCTATTATTTAACCCATAGGTGGAGGGAAGAGACGGATTAATACCTTTCCCAAGAGTATTTGCGCGTAAGTGAATGCAACGAATTCAACTGGAATTCGAACTCGGTACCCCGATTTCTCGTTCCGAGCAGATATCAACTGCACCACAACGCTAAACCTAGCTTGAGGAAAAACTCATTTCAAAATGAAAAAATTATCAAAAGTTCTACAACATGAATATATTGTACCCAGTCTGTCCTTTTATTCAACCCATAGGTGGAGGGAAGAAACGGATTAATATTTTTCCCTAGGGTATTTGCGCGGAAGTGAATGCAACGAATTCAACTGGAATTCGAACTCGGCTTACCGAATTTTTATTCCGTATCACTATCTACTGCACTACAAAGTACACGAGGTTGTACTGAACTAAAATGTTACAAACGAATTTATCTTGCTTTGATCTGGATTTTTCTTTTGATATATCTCATCAGGATGTCTTGAAAAAAGGCGTAGTCTTAAAAAAAAAACAGGGTTGGGTAAACGTGGGAAATACTGTAAACGCGAAAAGGAACAACTAGATTTGTGTCACTGTAACACAGAAAAGGGACTATTTGTCACGCTGTCCATCAAATTCTGAAGAGAGGAAGTTTAAAAAAATATTAGGCAACGTCTGATCTCTGGTCAGTGAATTTCTTTTGACAGTATAACTGATGGCATTTTCGACAAGGGTCCACTCATGGTTGCCATTGGCTTTTGTTGTGCGTTTGAGAAGATTTTTACCCTATTAATCTCATTTTAACGGCAGTCAACTGTATAATAGTTTTCTAGGTTGGTTAACCGAATATGGAAACAGAATCGTGGTCTTGTGTTTTTTTTTTATTTTTTTAGAGTCCCTGAAAAGAAATGGACTGCAGAAGTCATTATTAAAATGGTATCAAGGATATAATGTGGATATAAAATGGGGGATCAATTCTATATTATAATCAATATATAAACTGATCCCTCATGTTGTGGTCATGCTAGTTTTTATACTTTTATATTCTAGATTTATGGGCTTGAGTTAGTGGATGGCAGAACGGGGGTTGCCAGGAGTAAGAGGAGCAAACATACTAAGAGCCACAAGGGATAGGGAGACGTGGAGAGCCATGATCGCCTATGTCCTGAAGGGCCAGGGCACATAGAAAAAGTAGAAAAGAAATGGACTACAGAAGTCATTATTAACGTGATATCAAAGAGATGATAATATGAAACTAAGAGGGAAGCACTGATCATATATATATATATATATATATATATATATATATATATATATATATATATATATTCCCTGTTTAGGATGTGGTTTCCGGCTTTCTCTTTTCCAATCTTTTCACTTTTCTTTTTTTGTTTTTTTTTGTTTTGTTTTTTTTTTATTTTTTTTTCAATTGGAGTAGATAGACTAAACTATCGCCCGGTTCACACTCCACCCACGTCTATTGAACAGGTGTAGAGGCTCATCCCTTGTTCCCTGTTTAGGATGTGGTTTCCGGCTTTCTCTTTTCCAATCTTTCCACTTTTCTTTTTTGTTTATTTTTTTTCAATTGGAGTAGATAGACTGAACTATCGCCCGGTACACACTCCACCCACGTCTATTGAACAGGTGTAGAGGCTCATCCCTTGTTCCCTGTTTAGGATGTGGTTTCCGGCTTTCTCTTTTCCAATCTTTCCACTTTTCTTTTTTGTTTATTTTTTTTCAATTGGAGTAGATAGACTGAACTATCGCCCGGTACACACTCCACCCACGTCTATTGAACAGGTGTAGAGGCTCAACCCTTGTTCCCTGTTTAGGACGTGATTTCCAGCTTTCTCTTTTCCAATCTATTCACTCTTACATAGCCCCCTGCACACCAGTGGCCTTACTGCCTTGCTCGGGGTGATATGATTAATATATATATGTGTGTGTGTGTGTGTGTGTGTGTGTGTGTGTGTGTGTGTGTGTGTGTGTGTGTGTGTAAAATATATTCAGTTATGATCTGAGATTAAGGACAGGATGGTTAAATAAAATAAAGACAAGAGGAAAACTGTATTTTACTTGCCTACGTGTTTTGTCCTGTGATGGACTTTATCAAGGCAAAAAGGCAAAATGAGCTTTATTCTAAATTACGTATCTATAAACAAACAGTGTTGGCAACTATAAAAACGCTCACTAATCATTCAAAAAGATTAACAGAATATTTTAGTTTTAGAATTCCTTCATATGTAGTTTAAAACTAAAATATTCTGTTAATCTTTTTGAATGATTAGTGAGCGTTTTTATAGTTGCCAACACTGTTTGTTTATAGATACGTAATTTAGAATAAAGTCCATCACAGGACGAAACGCGTAGGCGATTTAAATACGGTTTTCCTCTTGTCTTTATTTTATTTAACGATAGTTAGTTAGTTAGTTAGTTAGTTAGTTTTTGGTCATAACTAAATTAGACAAGTACACAGTTACACATAAGGGAACCTACCATGTGATCTGGCACGTCTTAGACCTCTCGACCACGATATGTGGATAGGGGTCGCAGGTTCGAATTCTGCCGAATGACACACATTTTCGTAATAAAAATTTATCGTAAATAGTCAGGCCGGTAGATATGAATAAATAATACTGTTTAATTAAAAAACAGTATATCTACTTAAATATGAGTATCGATCAAAAATAATGTTCAAACAAATCATTTCACACATATATATCAAATTTATTTCTTTGTACGTTATCGCTAATAGATACTCGTATTTGAGTAGATGTTCTGTTTTTAATTAAACGGTATATAACAGGCGAGATAGAGGGGAAAAAAGACAGGGGAAAGCAGCGGATAACATATTTGAAGAACCTGATCAGGTGGATGACAGAACGAGGGTTGCATGGTGCAACAGGAGAAAGCATGCTAAGAGCCACCAGGGATATGGAGATGTGGAAAGCCATAATCGCCTACGTCCTGAAAGGCCAGGGCACATAAAAGAAGAAGAATATATATATGGTTATGACTTGAAGACTGTCACAATGCGTTGAGTAAAATAAAGGAAGGTAAAGAAGTTTTTAGGTAGTACCTATTTATTAAACATTAATATTTCGAGATCAAAATCTCATCTTCAGAATGGCAGAGAAGCGTGTGACTGTCCGAGTGTAATTTTTCACTCAGTGTACACTCAGTGTAATTTTTCTCAGATGCACCTTTGTCCTCGCAGACGGAGCAACAACTGAGCCGCACTGAGAGATGATTTTTGGTCAACACCCGACACAAAAATGTGCCAGGTAAGTATATATATATATATATATATATATATATGTGTGTGTGTGTGTGTGTGTGTGTGTGTGTGTGTGTGTGTGTGTGAAAATAATTAAAATTACGCTCAGACACGTAGGATCTCCTGACCAAACGAAGTCCGAATAAATAAAGAATTTTTTTTAGCTATTTTTAATTTATTTGCTTAAATGTTATTTTCGATGGCTACTCATATTTGGGTAGACGCTCTGTTTATATTAGTAAAAATATATCGAGAGAAATATGTGTTCAAAAGCAACATTCAGACATTTTTTGATCGGTGGTGTGGTCTTATGTTGCCATGCGATATAAATGTTTTTCTTACAAATATTCTTACATATTTTCTCGAATATTCAGACCGGTAGATGCAAATAAATAAATAAATATACTGTTTAATAATAAAAAGACAGGGCATCTACTCAAATACGACTATAATAATATAATAATAATTTTAGATATGTCAGATTAAATAAATCTCCTTAGCAAAACAGTTTTTCGGTTATTTTTTATTACCATAACTCACACGCCTGAAGATGATCTCGGAAGAAGATTGAAAGTACTTGGGTACATTGAGAAATAAATGATAATAACATCTGTCAACGTTACAGCTCATTTCTGACATCTTTCAATTATAATACGCGAAAGATCATCCGTGAGTATGAACAGAATTTATTAAAAATAAGCAGAAGCAATGTTTGCAATTTATTTAAACTCACACGCAGACACACACACGCATATATATATATATATATATATATATATATATATATATATATATTTTTTTTTTTAATCATCTCACCCCAAGCAAGGCATTCCACTGCCACTATTGCGCATGGGGCTACATAGGGGAAGGTAAAGAGAAGGAGTGGATAGACATGTCAGGAGAAAGGTGACAGATGAGTAAGGATAGCGAGGATGAGGGTCGGGCAGATGGGAAGAGTGCTTGATAGAATGGGAGCAGGTTAGTGTGTTAGGAGGTGTGTATTGACCTTACATTTAAACTCCTGGAGATTGTAGCCGTCGGGGAAGCAATCGTTTGGAAGGGAATTCCACAGACGGGAAGTGCGAGGAAAGAAACTGTTGGAGTAGAAGTTACGGCTGCATTTTATCGGTTTCACTGTAAAAGGGTGGGATCTAGTTGCTAATCTAGTATCTCGTGCAAATATATATATATACACACACACATACATACATACATACATACAGATAGATAGATAGATAGATAGATAGATAGATAGATAGATAGATAGATAAGTATACGGTTGTTATGGATGGAATAAAATTCCGATGTCCAAGAAAAACAAAAAGCGCTCAATACAGAGTAGATTAAATAATATTTATTTAAAACTTATATCATGAGTATGTTATAACTGTTATGTTGTGCGTAACAGAATTATTGAGTAAATAAATACCAACAACGGAAATATAGTAAATGTATATATTACCAGGAGAAATAGTATTTACAAAAGAGGCTTGTAAGTAGCATACAGGAACAAGGGTTTAGTAGCATGTATCGTCGTAAAACGTAGAGTCTGATAATAGTACACTTCCAGTTCATTACCGGAAATACTCGAATGACTTGTTAATCGGCTGAGTCGTTCTCGAGACTGGTTACTCGTGACTGATCCCCGAGGTCTTCCCACTACTACTTTATGTAGTGATTGGAATAGTCATTTGCGGTGTATGAGATTCAAGAAGCTGTTTTTAGAACCAGCACCAACAGTCAGCCTTCTGACACATATCATTTGATTATAGTGGTGAAAGCTTATGCAGAAGACCCTTCTTTCAATGTCGAAAAAAAATTGTAGTAGATTGTAGTTTGGACATTTTCTAAATTATAATTTATAATAAATATTCATTGAGCTATTCCTAGATTGAGCACTGTTTTAAATTATATATATATATATATATATATCTGCAAAAAATAAACAAAATTACGAGTTCAACGTAATTTAAACTACCTTAGTGGGAAAAGACTTATTTTCCACCCTAGAACTCCATTCCCCAAGACGAAAGATTTTCCAAGCCTTCCTTTCTCATCATGTGTCCTAGAAACCACAATTGTCTCTTACTGATATAAAGTATAAGTTGCTATTTTTCTTTCAATTTTCTCTAAAACTTCATAGTTGCTTACATGTTCTGTCCATGTTATTCTCAGTATACTTCTGTAAAACCACATCTCTGTTGCTTCAAGTCTCTTCTTCGTCTTTGAGGAGATTGTCCAAAACTCACTGCTAGACATAAGAACAAATACCGCGTAACAATTTAGTGATGTTTTTTAATCCAAGCGAAGTTTTTCTATTTCTTATTACATTGCTTAGCTTTTGGAATACATCATTAGCTATCCCAATATTCCTTCAGGTTTCAGTGCTACACTTCCTGTCCTCTCTTAAGATACTTCCCAGATTATGCCGTTTTTTATGGAATCAGAAATATGGAAGACACTAAAACAGAGAGTAACCGAAAGAGAGGTAAAATAAAATGGAGGTGAGAGAAAAAGAAGAAAATAAAACTGAGAGTTAACACGATAGAGGTAAAAAAAAATACAGGCGAGAGAAAGAGAAGGGAACAAAAAGGAGAGTTGCCGGAAGAGAGGTAAAATAAAATGGAAGTGAGAGAAAGAAATGGGAATTTAATGTAGAGTTACCGAAAGAGAGGTAACATAAAATGGAGGTGAGAGAAAGAGAGGAGAATAAAATGGAGAGTTACCGAATGAGTGGTAAAATAAAATGGAGGGGAGAGAAAGAGAAGGGAATAAAATGGAGAGTTGCCGAAAGAGAGGTAAAATAAAATGTAGGTGAGAGAAAGAGAGGAGAATAAAATGGAGAGTTACCGAAAGAGAGGTAAAATAAAATGGAGGTGAGAGAAAGAGTGGAGAATAAAATGGAGAGTTACCGAAAGAGAGGTAAAATAAAATGGAGGTGAGAGAAAAAGAAAGAAATAAAATGGAGAGTTAATGAAAAACACGTAAAATAAAATGTAGGCGAGAGAAAGAAAAAGGAATAAAATGAAGAGTTACCGAAAGAGAGGTAAAATAAAATGGAGTTGAGAGAAAGAGAGGAGAATAAAATGGAGAGTTACCGAAAGAGAGGTAAAATAAAATGGAGGTGAGAGAAAAAGAAAGAAATAAAATGGAGAGTTAATGAAAAACACGTAAAATAAAATGGAGGTGAGAGAAAGGAAAAGGAATAAAATGGAGAATTACCGAAAGAGAGGTAAAATAAAATGGAGGTGAGAGAAAAAGGAAGAAATAAAATGCAGAGTCAATGAAAAACACGTAAAATAAAATGTAGGTGAGAGAAAGAGATGAGAATAAAAGGGAGAGTTACCGAAAGAGAGGTAAAATAAAATGTAGGTTAGAGAAAGAGAGGGGAATAAAATGGAGTGTTACCGAAAGAGAGGTAAAATAAAATGTAGGTGAGAGAAAGAGAGGAGAATAAAATGGAGAGTTACCGAAAGAGAGGTAAAATAAAATGGAGGTGAGAGAAAGAGTGGAGAATAAAATGGAGACTTACCGAAACAGAGGTAAAATAAAATGGAGGTGAGAGAAAGAGAGGAGAATAAAATGGAGAGTTACCGAATGAGTGGTAAAATAAAATGGAGGGGAGAGAAAGAGAAGGGAATAAAATGGAGAGTTACCGAAAGAGAGGTAATATAAAATGGAGGTGAGAGAAAGAGAGGAGAATAAAATGGAGAGTTACCGAAAGAGAGGTAAAATAAAATGGAGGTGAGAGAAAGAGTGGAGAATAAAATGGAGAGTTACCGAAAGAGAGGTAAAATAAAATGGAGGTGAGAGAAAAAGAAAGAAATAAAATGGAGAGTTAATGAAAAACACGTAAAATAAAATGGAGGTGAGAGAAAGAAAAAGGAATAAAATGGAGAGTTACCGAAAGAGAGGTAAAATAAAATGGAAGTGAGAGAAAGAAATGGGAATTTAATGTAGAGTTACCGAAAGAGAGGTAACATAAAATGGAGGTGAGAGAAAGAGAGGAGAATAAAATGGAGAGTTACCGAATGAGTGGTAAAATAAAATGGAGGTGAGAGAAAGGAAAAGGAATAAAATGGAGAGTTACCGAAAGAGAGGTAAAATAATATGGAGGTGAGAGAAAGAGTGGAGAATAAAATGGAGAGTTACCGAAAGAGAGGTAAAATAAAATGGAGGTGGGAGAAAGACTGGAGAATAAAATGGAGAGTTACCGAAAGAGAGGTAAAATAAAATGTAGGTGAGAGAAAGAGAGGAGAATAAAATGGAGAGTTACCGAAAGAGAGGTAAAATAAAATGGAGGTGAGAGAAAGAGTGGAGAATAAAATGGAGAGTTACCGAAAGAGAGGTAAAATAAAATGGAGGTGGGAGAAAGACTGGAGAATAAAATGGAGAGTTACCGAAAGAGAGGTAAAATAAAATGTAGGTGAGAGAAAGAGAGGAGAATAAAATGGAGAGTTACCGAAAGAGAGGTAAAATAAAATGGAAGTGAGAGAAAGAGTGGAGAATAAAATGGAGAGTTACCGAAAGAGAGGTAAAATAAAATGGAGGTGAGAGAAAGAGTGGAGAATAAAATGGAGAGTTACCGAAAGAGAGGTAAAATAAAATGGAGGTGAGAGAAAGAGTGGAGAATAAAATGGAGAGTTACCGAAAGAGAGGTAAAATATAATGGAGGGGAGAGAAAGAGAGGAGAATAAAATGGAGAGTTACCGAAAGAGAGGTAGAATAAAATGGAGGTGAGAGAAAGAGTGGAGAATAAAATGGAGAGTTACCGAAAGAGAGGTAAAATAAAATGGAGGTGGGAGAAAGACTGGAGAATAAAATGGAGAGTTACCGAAAGAGAGGTAAAATAAAATGTAGGTGAGAGAAAGAGAGGAGAATAAAATGGAGAGTTACCGAAAGAGAGGTAAAATAAAATGGAGGTGAGAGAAAGAGAGGAGAATAAAATGGAGAGTTACCGAAAGAGAGGTAAAATAAAATGGAGGTGAGAGAAAGAGTGGAGAATAAAATGGAGAGTTACCGAAAGAGAGTTAAAATAAAATGGAGGTGAGAGAAAGAGAGGAGAATAAAATGGAGAGTTACCGAAAGAGAGGTAAATTAAAATAGAGCTTCATTTTTTCTAGCACGTGAAAGTAGTTTTCGCATCTTCCACCACGTGGAACCAGAACAATCTACTCCAGTCAACCAAAAGTTTCGCTTTGAAATTCTAACGTATATCACCTGAAGGAAGTCTCAGCGTACAACGGCCATAACGTCGTGAATGTGCCAACAAGATTAGTACAATAGACCGAACAATGTAAATAGTGTAAATAGTTGCAGTATTTGATATAAAATATATAGACAGATATTTTAAAAGGATTTTAGAAAAACCCCAAGCATATATTGAGAGAAATCTGCCTATACACGGTTAGCAAATTTATTCGGTAAGTATACAAATCTGGATAGCGGATTAAGACAAGTATATCTCTTTTGGCCAGACCTATTCAATCTTTAATATGGTCCTACAGAATGATTATGAGAATGCCATGAAGTGAATATGGGAGTAATGACGAAGTTTTAAGAAAAATGAAGACAAAATGTCACTTATACTTAACATCAGAAAGAGACAGTTGAAATTTCTGAGGCATATAATGAGGAAAGAGAGCTTAGAAAATATGATACTCACAGGACATACTGAAGACAAGAGAGACAGAGAAAAGCAACCTATTAACTGACTAACGAGCTTTTGTAAATGGTTGTCAAGGAAGGGACCAGGTGTGATAGCAATATGACAAACTTTATTAAGAGCTATAAACGACAGAAAATGTGGAGAGCCGCATCTTGCAGTGGCATGGCATATAGAAAGAGTGAGTCTTTATAATTTGGTAGATAACAAATAATTCATTTAGTTGGTTGGTTTTAATATTTTTTTAAAAATATTAATATGCAATTATTCTTGTAAATATACAGTATAAGATAAAATAAGGTTTAATTCTTTTGGTATCGGTTCCTGGGTATGACGGTAAACTGCATCCGGCAGCAAGGCCTCTGATTGTGAGGTTGTGAGGAGCCTGGAAACACCTCTTAATTGCTGTTATTCCCAGGTCCACCCTGACCCAGAGTAGTACCACCTGTTAGGGTCTTAGCTAATCCTCAAAAGTTAACCCTCAAACTGGATTCGGAACACTATGAAAGTATCAAAATAGACTTTTATAGAAATATATACATAAAAATTGACTTTTATAAAAAAAATATACATTTATGAAGGAAAAAAATTATTACTATAACATATTTTTGAAGGAAAAAATATTGCCATAATACATTTTTGAAGAAAAAGTTATTACTAGCTATACATTTTTGAATACAAAACTAGAAGACATCTTCAGTTTTAAAAATTCAACAAAATCTGACTAAATCAACCTCCTCCTTATAACCGAACATTAAACAAAATACCCCAAAACCCCACCTTTTTGGCATTATTTAACCCACAGAGGTTGATATGCCGTTAAACAAAACACAAACTCAAAATCTGACTAAATCAACCTTCTTACTATAACTGAATATTAAAAAACAAATACCTTAAAACCCCACCTTTTTGGCATTATTTAACCCACAGAGGTTGATATGCCGTTAAACAAAACACAAACTCAAACTCTTTTGGTATGAGTTTTCGAATTTTTTAAGACAATAAAATCACTGAGGGAGTATAAAATAATAGTGGTGTCAAGGAAATAACCATCCTTTTAAAACATCATTTTTAGAGGGTACGTATGACAAATATTTTGTTTCAATTTTCTATAAAAAACAAAACAAAGAAAATAGAAACAAAAAGAAAGAGAAAGTTGAGGTATCTGAAGCGCATAATGAAGAAGGTGGGCCTGGAAAATATGATACTCACAGGACAAATAGAAAGCAAGAGGGACAAAGGAAAACAACGAATAATATCGATAGTGAGTAAATGTACCGAGGAACAAGAATTAAGAGAAATAATAGGACAGAATTTATTAAAAGCTATAAAGAACAGGAAATCGTGGAGAGCCATGATCGACAACTTCTTCATAGGTCACAGCACATAGAAAGAAGGAGACCGAGTTTCAGTAAATGGATGGCCGAACAGGGTTTAGGAAAATAATAGAAAAACAAAATCCATTAAAAGCTATAAAGAACAGGAAATTGTGGAGAGCCATTATCGACAACTTCTTCATAGGTCACGGCACATAGAAAGAAGAAGACAGACTTTTGAGTAAATGGATGGCGGAACAAGGTTTAGGAGAAATAATAGAAAGATAAAATTTATTAAAAGCTATAAAGAATAGGAAATCGTGGAGAGTCATGATCGACAACTTCTTCATAGGTCAAGGCACATTGAAAGAAGAATACCGACTTTGAGTAAATAGATGGCGGAACAGGGTTTAAGGAGAGATAGTAGAAGAACAAAATTTATTAAAGTCTCTGAACAGGAAATCGTGGAGAGCCATTATCGCCAACTTCCTGATAGGTCACGGCACATAGAAAGAAAACTGACTTTTAGGAAACGGATCGCCGAACAGGGTTCAAGAGAAACAATAGGACAAAATTTATTAAAAGCTATAAAGGGTAGGAAATCGTGGAGGACCATGATCAACTTCCTGATAGGTCATGACGCAGAAAGATGAAGACCGACCTTGAGTAAATGGATGGCGGAACAAGGTTTTAAGAGAAATAATAGGAGAAAATTTATTAAAAGTTCTAGAGAACAGGACATCGTGGAGAGCCACGATCGCCTACGTTCTGAGGGAACACGGCACATTAGGAAGGAGATGATAAAATTTGCCCATATTTCTAACTGTTATTTTATTTACTTATTCATTTCCGGCTTGAATGAGTTGACGAGCCGCTTTATCCGTATTCGAAACAGAAACCTTGAGGGTTGGGCACGTTTTCTAGATTCATAACACGACGAAAGCTCCGGCCGAGAAGCGTTTGTAATCGGATAGACTTTGCGATTTTATATCCGGGCTTTTCAATCGGGGAGGGGGGGGTAAAGAAAGGTGGGGAGCGGGGAGCGATTCTGAAGTTTTGCGCTCTACTGAAGCGAGACAAAATTGGACAGCTCTATACCCCCCCCCTTGTAACCCACCCCCGTAGTCCGTCCTCTCAGCTACCTCCCCCCTTTTATCTATCATTTTATTCCTTTTTTTCTCCCCCCACATCTCCTCTCATTTGCGTCTTCCACTCTCTCCGCTTATACGATCTCTTTCTTTCTTTCTTTCTTTCTTTCTTTCTTTCTTTCTTCCTTTTTTAATTTTCTTTCGTTTTTAAAGATCTCTCTCCGTCTCTTTAAGTCTTCTTCTACTCTCTCCTCTTATCGTTGTATACTTTCTTTAATTCTTTCTCTCTTTCTTTCTTTTTTTTAAATAATCTTCAACTCTTTCTCTTTCCCTTATTTCTCATTATTCATTACCCCTCCCCACTGTTCTTTTTCTTTTTATTCTGTCTTCCTCTCCCACTATATTCTTTTTCGATTCGTTCTTTCACCCTCTCTTTTATTCTTACTCTCTCCTCTTATCGTTGTATATTTTCTTTAATTCTCTCTCTCTTTCTCTTTCCTTTCTTTTTTTTTTTTAATAATCTTCACACTCTTTCTTTTTCCCTTATTTATCATTATTCATTACCCCTCCCCACTGTTCTTTATCTTTTTATTCTGTCTTCCTCTCCCGCTTTCGATTTGTTCTTTCACCCTCTCTTTTATTCTTACTCTCTTTATTTCCCCCAATGTTACTTTTAACCTGTTTATATTCCCTCTCACTATTTCTTTACTCTCTTTCTATCCTCCTTTCTTAGTGACTTGCTTTATCCTACCTTCTCTTTTATCATATTCTTTCCCTTTCTCTCTCCCTCCCTCCCTCCCACTCTATTGCTTTTATGCTCTCTCTATCTCTCTTTCTCTCTATTTTTTATTCTATCTTCTTTTTATCTGACATTATCACTCTTTCTTTCTTTTTTCTTCCTTTTCATTTTTAAAGATCTCTCTCCGTCTCTTTAAGTCTTCTACTCTCTCCTCTTATCGTTGTATACTTTCTTTAATTCTTTCTCTCTTTCTTTCTTTCTTTTTAATAATCTTCACACTCTTTCTTTCCCCCTTATTTATCATTATTCATTACTCCTCCCCACTGTTCTTTATCTTTTTATTCTGTCTTCCTCTCCAGCTTTCGATTCGTTCTTTCACCCTCTCTTTTATTCTTACTCTCTTTATTTCTCCCAATGTTACTTTTAACCTGCTTATCTTCCCCCTCACTATTTTTTACTCTCTTTCTATTTTTCCTACCTTCTCTTTTATCATATTCTTTCCCTCCACTTTCTTTTATTCTTAATATTTCCCTTTCTCTCTCTCTCTCACTAACCACTCTATTACTTTTATACTCTCTCTATCTCTCTATTTTTTTTTTTTTTTTTTTTTTTTTTTGTCTATCTTCTATTTTATCTGAGATTATCACACTTCTTTTTCGTTAAATATTTTTCCCATCATTCGCTGAAATTGCCATGGAATTCACGTTCTCTCTTTTTCTCATTCTCTCTTTTCCTCTTTCTCTATCTATCTATCTATCTATCTATCTATCTATCTATCTATCTATCTCTAAGTGTGTCCCTATCTATCTATCTATCTATCTATCTATCTATCTATCTATCTATCTATCTCAGTCTGTTCATATCTATCTATCTATCTATCTATCTATCTATCTATCTCTAAGTGTGTATCTATCTATCTATCTATCTATCTATCTATCTAAGTGTATCTATCTATCTATCTATCTATCCCTATCTATCTATCTATCTATCTCTAAGTGTGTCCCTATCTATCTATCTATCTATCTATCTATCTATCTATCTATCTATCTATCTATCTATCTATCTATCTCTTTTGTCTCTTCTCTGTATTCTGCTTTTCTTACTGTTCACCCCCTTGTCGCTTTCTTCCACCAAATCATATTTTTACTCTCTTTTTGTCTTCATGAAATCCACTCGTGGTTTTCTGGTTTGGAGAGGGAGAGAGAATAAAAAATAGAGACAGACAGACAGACAGACAGACAAACAGACAGACAGACAGACAGACAGACGTATATATTGCGCGGAAAGACAGTTGGAACGACAGAAAACATCAATACTGAGTTTTTCTCGGCTACTGGCGAGTGTTTACATGGTATATCACACGTCAAAACTCTGCCTTCTTCTACCGAGCGCCCATAGCTCAGATGTAAAATCGCCGACTGATGTCAATTCGGTCAGGTTACTGTTCTGGCTAAAAGCAATCGGATGTCTAACCGTACTGATGATACAGCGAAACAGATCTGTCTGCAGATGACTATTGACGCTCTCACAACCTGATTGAGCACTCTGGAAGAATTGTAGACTTTGAAAAAGCAGTAGCCACTCTAGCATCTACGCATCGTTCATTCAGTGATGAATTAGAACACTCTCGGCTACTGACATGTGTTTACATGGTAAATCACACTTTAAAAGTCTGCCTTCTTCTACCGAGCGCCCATAGCTCAGAGGTAAAATCGCCGACTGATGTTTCTGTCCTGGCTAAAAGCAATCGGATGTCTAATCGTACTGATGAGCTGTGATACAGCGAAACAAATATGTCTGCGGATGACTATATATATATATATACACTAGCTGTATAGACCCGGCGTTACTCGGGTGTAATGAAAGCTTTAAAACTAATCTATGGTCTTGGAGCTCAGACTCTTTGAACGTTGGCACGAAAGACTAAAAAGCAGTAGTTGTTTCCAGTTAAAGCGAAACCGTAGACTGAAAGAAAAATGAATGGATGTAAGTCAAATTTTGATTTCCTGGTATGGATATCAAATAAGTTTTTTTCGTCGTAAACTGAATTTTGAAGGCTAAATAAGTCCTCTGAGTAAATGGTATCATGGCTGAGACTAAGATTATACCTACCAATTATACCTACTTAGAGCCAAACCCGAAGCAAAAACTAAAATAAAAGGGCTGAAAAAATACAGACACACACACAAACATCTTGCCATATATATATATATATATATATATATATATATATATATATATATATATATATATTATCGATTTTCTGCACTATTGTAAGAACTGCAACCTTGAAACTTCTGAATATCGTTTTTTTATGTCTTTGTCTATGAGTGTATCAAATTTGATTAAAATCGGACCACTCCTTCTCTAACCTGATTTTTTCGATTATCGATTTTTGATATTTATCAGGGATACCTCGACACAAAACTTAGCTAAGAACACTCGCAGACGCTTATAGTACAACTGTGTTAATTTTCAAGAAATTCGGTTCAGCTGTTTCGGAGTCTATAGGTAACCGACACACACACACACACACACACACACACACAAAGTTTCATTTATAAATAAGGTTAGTTATGTGTGTGTGTATGTGTGTGTGTGTGTGTGTGTGTGTACTGTGAGGTGATAGAAGAAAAGAGAGATATAGGCACAAACACACACATATACGTACGTGGGGCACCTCGATTTGGTATAATGGTCAGCAAGCATGTCTCGCTAGAACCTATTGCAATTGAGTTGTGAATTCGATCCTCACTGGGTGCCCCATACTTTCGGCCTTGTGCCACATCTAAGCTGCGCTTAGAAATTTACCATATATACGTATGTGTGGTCGGGGTGTAAAATTCATATATAAATAAAACAATATATATGTAAAAAAACAAGACAATATAAACAATGACAAAAGGAAATAATATTAATTAATGTATAATATTAATTAATAAACTTTTTGTCCACCTCAATACATACGTACGCGTATCTGTATATGTTCGTCTTTCTCTAAGATATATATATATATATATATATATATATATATATATATATCTTATATATATATATATATATATATATATATATATATATATATATATCAAATTACAGGAAGTTTTTTTTTCTTTCTCTTCTATCTATTAATCAATCGTCTACTTTTTCTTTATCCTTTTTTTTTTATTCTACTCTTTGGGGTTCTCTTTAAATGAGATAAAATTTATTTGTAAATTACCGTTACAAATGTCTATTCTAAATATGGACATGTGAGGATGTGCGCTGTGTTCCAGTGGATATCGACTCGGAACGAGAAATCGGGGAACCGAGTTCGAATTCCAGTTGAATTCGTTGCAATCATATACGCACAAATACCCTTGGGAAAGGTATTAATCCGTCTCTTCCTTCCAGTTATGGGTCAAATAACAGGACAGATTGGGTTCTTTAGCCTTGGTTGGCAACCAGTCTACCGCAGAAAGCAATGGCAACCTACTGCGGGATAATCTTCTGCCCAGTCAGTCATGTCTCTTTCGAGACATGATCGCCCAAGCGTATATCACGTATGGCACTTAACTGACTGAGCGTCTGTGTAAAAAAAATAATGTTGTGGGGGGATATTTTGAGGATCAACTGTTGTACCATTTGGGTCTGACAAACGACAATAACATCATTATGCGGTGAAATATTTACTGCCCATTGAAATTGTAGTAAATCAAAAATCTTTTCAATATATATATATATATATATATATATATATATATATATATATATATATATATATTGAAAAGATTTTGAAAAGATATATATATATATATATATATATATATATATATATATCAGCATGCAGTGTGGATATAGAAGAATCCAAAGGAGTAACCTATACATACAGTGGTAAGATAACTCTCTAAGTGAGCTCTAAATATATATGTATATAAATACAAATATAAGAAAAATTAAGTTGGACATGTTAATTCGTGCTAAATCGAAAGTGTGGGCCTATTTCAGGCGAACCATCATCAGCTTCCGTCTTTATTTTACAAAGGATTCGTGTAAAATCCTTTGTAAAATAAAATAGGCCATACTACGGATTTACCATGGAATAACGTGTCTGCCTTAATTTTATATATATATATATATATAGAGAGAGAGAGAGAGAGAGACAGACAGACAGACAGACAGACAGACAGACAGAGACAGAAAGTAGAGAGAGACATACTGCGTTTATAAAAGGAAAGATATTGCATGGAGAGAGAGAAAAAAGAGTGAGAGAGAAACAGTAAATTTTGCGTCGAAAGAGAAAGAAACAATTAGCCAGGCATGATACCTTAATTAGGGAAAGTCAAATCTTGCATGGAGAGAGATAAACAGGCATATATATTGCTATTACAGTTTAATCCTCACTGGCTGCAAATGGAGTTTGACCAAGCCCATAATGGATTGGTGTAATATTTAGTAACCTTGTCTGATTGGTTAATACCACGGAGTAGCAATTTACAAAGTGCTCCATACTTGTGACCTTGTACCAGAACTAAGCTCAGTAAACTATTTTACTTTTGTCCCTTGCTTCATGTGCGCGTGGTATTCCATTAGCCTTGTGCCAGATTCCATGGAGATAACATTAATACGTAGCATTAGATGTGAAGTTCTGGACTGGCGGATTTTGAAGGTCTGAATTGGTGAGTTGTGAAGGTCTGAACTGGTGAGATGTGCAGGTCTAAACTGGAGGGTTTGTGAAGGTCTGAACAGGCGGGATGTGAAGGTCTGAACTGGCGGAATGTGAAGGTCTAAAGTGGTGGGATGTGAAAGTCTAAACTGGCGGGTTTGTGAAGGTCTGAACTGGCGGGTTTGTGAAAGTTTAAACTGGAGGGTTTGTGAAGGTCTGAACTGGCGGGATGTGAAGGTCTAAACTGGAGGGTTTGTGAAGGTCTAAACTGGCGGGTTTGTGAAGGTCTGAACTGGCGGGTTTGTGAAAGTCTAAACTGGCGGGATGTGAAGGTCTGAACTGGCGGGATGTGAAGGTCTGAACTAGCGGTTTTGTGAAGGTCTGAACTGGCAAAATGTGAAGGTCTAAACTGGTGGGTTTGTGAAGGTCTAAATTGGCGGGTTTTTGAAGGTCTGAGCTGGTGAGATGTGCAGGTCTGAACTGGCGGGTTTGTGAAGGTCTGAACAGGCGAGTTTGTGAAGGTCTGAACTGGCGGGCTGTGAAAGTCTAAACTGGAGGGTTTGTGAAAGTCTAAACTGGCAGGTTTGTGAAGGTCTGAACTGGCGGGATGTGAAGGTCTAAACTGGAGGGTTTGTGAAGGTCTGAACTGGCGGGTTTGTGAAGATCTGAACTGGTGGGTTTGTGAAGGTCTAAACTGGCGGGTTTGTGAAGGTCTGAACTGCTGAGATGTGCAGGTCTAAACTGGAGGGTTTGTGAAGGTCTGAACTGGCGGGTTTGTGAAGGTCTGAACTAGCGGTTTGTGAAGGTCTGAACTGGCGGGTTTGTGAATGTCTAAACTGGCGTGTTTGTAAAAATCTGAACTGGCGGAATGTGAAAGTCTAAACTGGCGGAATGTGAAGGTCTGAACTGGCGGAATGTGAAAATCTAAACTGGGGGTTTGTGAAGATCTAAACTGGTGAGATGTAAAGGTCTAAATTGTGGGTTTGTGAAAGTCTAAACTGGCGGGTTTGTGAAGGTCTGAACTGGCGGGTTTGTGAAGATCTGAATTGGTGAGTTGTGAAGGTCTGAACTGGTGAGATGTGCAGGTCTGAACTGGTGAGATGTGAAGGTCTGAACTGGGGGTTGTGATGTTCTGAACTAGCCCGTTTATGAAGGTCTAAACTAGCGGGTTTATGAAGGTTTGAACTGGTGGGATGTGAAGGTCTGAACTGGCGGGATGTGAAGTTATGAACTAGCAGTTTTGTGAAAGTCTAAACTGGCGGGTTTTTGAAGATCTGAACTGGTGGAATGTGAAGGTCTGAACTGGTGGGATGTAAAGATCTAAACTGGCGGGTTGTGAAGGTCTGAACTCGTGGGTTTTTGAAGATCTGAACTGGTGGAATGTGAAGGTCTGAACTGGTGGGATGTAAAGATCTAAATTGGCGGGTTGTGAAGGTCTGAACTCGTGGGTTTTTGAAGATCTGAACTGGTGGAATGTGAAGGTCTGAACTGGTGGGATGTAAAGATCTAAATTGGCGGGTTGTGAAGGTCTGAACTCGTGGGTTTTTGAAGATCTGAACTGGTGGAATGTGAAGGTCTGAACTGGTGGGATGTAAAGATCTAAATTGGCGGGTTGTGAAGGTCTGAACTCGTGGGTTTTTGAAGATCTGAACTGGTGGAATGTGAAGGTCTGAACTGGGGGTTGTGATGTTCTGAACTAGCCCGTTTATGAAGGTCTAAACTAGCGGGTTTATGAAGGTCTGAACTGGTGGGATGTGAAGGTCTGAACTGGCGGGATGTGAAGTTATGAACTAGCAGTTTTGTGAAAGTCTAAACTGGCGGGTGTGAAGGTCTGAACTCGTGGGTTTTTGAAGATCTGAACTGTTGGAATGTGAAGGTCTGAATTAGAGCGTAGTGACATCGACATTCCTTAGTTTCACCAGTTTCGACTTTCACAGATTAGACTTACCATTCGACATACATGGGTCCGAATCATCTTCAGTCCTTTCTTATTTCATTAGAAGTTTCATTTAGACAGCTTTTCCCACGAACGGTTTCAATAGAGTCAAAAAGCGCCTCCGTATCCTTGTAGGTGATTAATTATTTTCCATCCTTCAACTCCTTTATCTCGCTGCTCTGTCACCATTCCTATTTCAGACGAACAACACTCCCTAGTTTCATCAGTCCTCACCTTCACGGGTAAGACCCACCATGCCACGCACGTTGTAGCGAATTGTCCTCATTCCCTTCGTTTTTCATCAGTGAGATGTGAGTTTCATTCAAGTAGCTTCTTCTCACAAAACACCTCTAGGAATTTAAATGCAATGTCAATTCGCATCTCTTTTCCACTTGACTCCAGCCCTTTCTACATCACCCCGTGTATCTTGTCCTTTTCCTTTCTCTCTACCTTCGCAACTGTCTTCATTCCTGTGTTCACATCCTTCTCTTGCCCTTCCTCTTTCACCCCCTGTAACTGGTTCGTCTTTGTCTTCACTCACGTCCTGCCTAATACTTCAACTCTCTTATGTAACTCCAGCCCTTTCTACATCACCCCGTGTATCTTGTCCTTTTCCTTTCTCTCTACCTTCGCAACTGTCTTCACTCCTGTGTTCACATCTTTCTCTTGCCCTTTCTTTTTCACCCCCCTGTAACTGGTTCGTCTTTGTCTTCACTCTCCTCCTGCCTAATACTTCAACTCTCTTATGTGCCCCCCTGTGCATCAGTGGCGGTAGCGCCTTGTTTAGGGTGAAACGATTAAAAAAACAGCCGACGGGATGCTTCTCCGATTGCTACAATTAAAACCTAAAGCCAACTTTTATTTATTCTAAAGATCATTTTAATCTGCACTTCTTATTTCATCGCTTACAACTCAATTCAGAAATCACTCAGTTAAGTGCCATACGTGATACACGCTTGGGCGATCATGTCTCGAAAGAGACATGACTGACTGGGCAGAAGATTATCCCGCAGTAGGTTGCCATTGCTTTCTGCAGTAGATTGGTTGCCGACCAAGGCTATAGAACCCAATCTGTCTTGTTATTTGACTCATAGCTAGAGGAGGAAGAAATGTAATATATTATTAGGTACTAATTAGTGGGGGATCAGTTTATTATGTCATAAGAATAGAAAACCGATCCTCCACTTTATGTCCAGTAGAAGCCTTAATTATGGTACCAACAATTATAATCAGTCAGTCAGTAAGTGCCATACGTGATACACGCTTTAGGCGAACATGTCTCGAAAGAGGCATGACTGACTGGGCAGAAGATAATCCCGCAGTAGGTTGCCATTGCTTTCTGTGGTAGACTGGTTGCCGACCAAGGCTATAGAACACAATCTATCTATCTATCTATCTATCTATCTATCTATCTATCTATCTCGGCTTCTCACTCTCTCTCTCTCTCTCTCTCTCTCTCACCTATCTATCTATCTATCTATCTATCTATCTATCTCAGTTTCTTTATTTATCTCATTCTTACTATTTCTCTTTCTCTCTCTCATTCTCAACCTCAGTTTCTTTATCTATCTATCTATCTATCTATCTATCTGTCTGTCTGTCTGTCTGTCTGTCTGTCTGTCTGTCAGTTTCTTTATTTATCTCAGTCTTTCTCTCTCTCAATCTCAGTCTTTCTCTCTCTTTATCTATCTATCTATCTATCTATCTATCTATCTATCTATCTATCTCGGTTTCTTTATCTATCTCAGTCTTTCTCTCTCTCAATCTCAGTCTCACTCTCTATCTCTATCTATGTATCTCGGCCTTTCTCTCTCTCTCTATCTATCTTTTTCAGTTTCTTTATTTATCTATCTCATTCTTTCTCTCTCTCTCCCTTTCTCTCTCCTTTTCTCTCTCTCTCTCTCTCTCTCATTCTTTATCTCAGTTTTTTTTATTTATTTATCTAAGTCTATCTATCTATCTAGCTAGCTAGCTATTTATCTCAATTTATTTATCTTTCATTCTTTCTCTCTCTCTCTCTCTCTCTTTCTCTCTCTCTCTCTCTCTCTCTCATTCTCTATCTCAGTTTCTTTATCTGTCTATCTATCTATTTGTCTGTCTGTCTGTCTGTCTGTCTGTCTGTCTGTCTCAGTTTCTGGAATTCATTGTCATCGCCAAGGACATTGAGTTATAGGAGTTAGACTGCCATATCTTGGTGGAAGCTGTTAAATTTTCACTTTCCGGCCTTGACAGAGATGAAAACGTTTTTCAGCCTTATCTTTATAAGAGCCAGATTGGATCAAACATCCATTATTGTTGCCATATCTGGGCTGGAGCTGTTAGATTTTCACTTTCCAGCCTTGACAGAGATCAGAAAGTCTATTCATAATTGTCTTTATACGAGTCAGATTAGACTACATTAGTAGTTTTGCTGCCATATCTGCGATGGAGCGCCCTAATCTTAACTTTTCAGCCTTGATAGAGATAAGAATGTCTTTTCAGCCTTGTCTTTATAAGAGTCAGGCTGTCAAATCTTGGTTAAAGAAGCCCGATCTTCACTTTCCAGACTTGACAAAGTTCAGAGAGTCATTTCAGCCTTGTCTTTATAAGAGTCTGATGAGACTACAAATGTAGTATTGCTGGCATATCGGGGATGGATCTACCTAATCTTCACTTTCCTGTCTTAATAGAGAACAGAACGTCTTTTCAGCCTTGTCTATACAAAAGTTAGTTTGCCATATTTGCGCTAGAGCTGTACAATCTTCACTTTCCAGTATTGATGGAGAACAGAACGTCTTTTCAGTCTTGTCTTGATAGAGATCAGAATGGCTTCTCAGCCTTGTCTATACGAGAGTCAGTTCACCATATCTGGGCTAGAGCTGTCTAAACTTCACTTTCCAATATAGATGGAGAACAGAACGTCTTTTCAGCCTTGTCTTGATAGAGATCAGAATGATCTTTCAGCCTCATCTTTATAAGAACCAGATCGGAACAAAAATGTGTTATTGCTGCCATATCTGGATTGAAGGTGTCCAGTTTTTACTTTCCAGTTTTAATACAGAACAGAACGTCTTTTCAACCTTGTCTTGATAGAGATCAGAATGATCTTTCAGCCTCATCTTTATAAGAACCAGATCGGAACAAAAATGTGTTATTGCTGCCATATCTGGATTGAAGGTGTCCAGTTTTTACTTTCCAGTTTTAATACAGAACAGAACGTCTTTTCAGCCTTGTCTTGATAGAGATCAGAATGATCTTTCAGCCTTATCTTTATAAGAACCAAATCGGAACAAAAATGCGTTATTGCTGCCATATCTGGATTGAAGGTGTCCAGTTTTTACTTTCCAGTTTTAATACAGAACAGAACGTCTTTTCAGCCTTGTCTTGATAGAGATCAGAATGATCTTTCAGCCTTATCTTTATAAGAACCAAATCGGAACAAAAATGCGTTATTGCTGCCATATCTGGATTGAAGGTGTCCAGTTTTTACTTTCCAGTTTTAATACAGAACAGAACGTCTTTTCAGCCTTGTCTTGATAGAGATCAGAATGATCTTTCAGCCTTATCTTTATTCAGGCTGTCATATTTCGGTTGGAGCTGTCCATTTTTCATTTTCCAGCCTTGGTAGAGATCTGAACGTCATTTTAGCCTCATTTTTATAAGAGTGATTAAACCATAAATCCTTGGTTCCCAGCCAGGGGTATATGGACCCTTAGGGGTCCATGAAAGAATTTTAAGGGGTCCAAAATATTCTAATTCGTACCGGCTTATACTCATAATGTGCCAGATGTGCGGCGCACATCCTATAAATTTATCCATAGTTTCTAGGTTTTTTATTCATACATTCGCTCGTAGGCTCAAAAATAAAACCAGTTTTATAAAGATAGTTTTTGTGTACAATACCTATAACTATAACAACGTTAACATAACATTTTTGCTAGGCGTTTTACTTACATAAAGGAGGGCTGAATGAAATGTTTTTTGATTTTATATGAGTAAGTTTAAAGCTTAATCAGCATAACACAGGGCATTTTACATGAGTATATATTTTTATAAAAAAATCTTTTATTTTTACTGGTTTAACTTATTCCGTTGTAGGGAGCCACAAGTGAATAATTGACTGGAAAAGGGGGGAAACGAACAACAAAGGTTGGGAACCACTGCCATAAATGTAGCATTGCTGCTATATCTTGGCTGGAGCTGCCCAATCTTCACTTTCCAGTCTTGATAGAGAATAGAACGTTTTATCAGTCTTTTCTTAATGGGAGTCAGGCTACCATGTTTGGTTTGAAGCTGCCCAATCTTCACTTTCCCTCCGTGATAGAGATCAGAACGTCTTTTCAGCCTTATCTTTATAAAAGCCAGATCTGGTCGAAAATGCATTATTGCTGC
This sequence comes from Ascarosepion bandense, assembly GCA_037127315.1. Lineage (NCBI taxonomy): Eukaryota > Metazoa > Mollusca > Cephalopoda > Sepiida > Sepiidae > Ascarosepion > Ascarosepion bandense. The sequence continues at coordinate 125,558 of JBBBDQ010000854.1, forward strand.
CATATCCTTGGTGTAGCTGCCAAATTTTCACTTTCCAGTCTTGATAGAAAACAGAACGTCTTTTCAGCCATGTCTCTATAAAAATCAGATTAGACCGTAAATTTCATATTGCTGCCATATCGGGGCTGGATATGACCAATTCTTACTTTCTAGCTTTGATAGAGTTCAAAAAAATTTACGTGCCCTTAACATGGCTGATTAATTTATTTTTTTGCCTTACAACCACTTTCCAAACAGATGAAATGTCGCAAGCTCTTTGCTTATTCTATCACTTTTTCCATGGTTTCTGTTCAGACGAGCAATATTCCTTAGTTCCACGAAAAATAAATGAATAAAGCGTACCTCAGTCCAATCAGTTAAGTGCCATACGTGATACACGCTTTGGGCAATCATGGCTATAGAACCCAATCTGTCCTGTTATTTAACCCATAACTGGAGTGAAGAGACGGATTAATACCTTTCCCAATGATATCTGTGCGTAAGTGAATGCAAGTTTTTTTAAATGGAATTCGAACTCGGCTCCCTGATTTCTCGTTCCAAGCCGATATCCACTGGACCGCAACGCTCATCAACGTACCTACATTCTAGAAAAGATGTACATTGTGGTGCAGTGGGTACCGAGAAATTGAAAAACTGAGTTCGAATTCAATTTCGACAATTAAATCAGGCATAGATGATCATGTATGAAGAGAAAAGCGCTCACCAATTCCTGTGACCGAAACGTTGTGGCATTAACAACGAAGATGAAAGAAATAGTTCGAATTTAAATAATAACGTTTCGTTTCAGAAATTCAGACGGACACTTCACTATTGAAAAATGTCTATGGGTAATTAAATGTCTATAGGTAATTAAATGTCTATGGGTAATTAAATGTCTATGGCTAATTAAACTATAGAGTATTATCATCGGATGTGCGTTATGTTACAGTAGATATTGGCTCGGAACGAGAAATCAGAGAACCGAGTTCGAATTCCAGTTGAATTCGTTGCACTCATTTATACGCAAATACCCTTGGGAAAGATATTAATCCGTCTTTTCCCTCCAGTTATGGGTTAAATAACAGAACAGATTGAGTTCTATAACCTTGGCTGGCAACCAGTCTACTAAAGAAAGTAATAGCAACCTACTGCTGGATAATCTTCTGCCCAGTCAGTAATGTCTCTTTCGTGACATAATCGCTCAAGCGTATATCACTTAACTGACTGACTGACTCAGGATGTGCGTTGCGGTACAATGGATATCGGCTCGGAACGAGAAATCAGAGAACCGAGTTCGAATTCCAGTTGAAATCGCTGCATTTATTTGTGTGCAAATACCCTTGAGAAAGGTATAAATACATCTATTCTCCCTACAGCTATGGGTTAAATAGCAGGACAGATTTGGTTGTATAGCATTGGTTGGCAACCAGTCTAACTTGCTCGGGGAATAAAGGGGTTTGCGTTGGGTCAACACCCTGATCAGCACCATGATCCACGGTAAATTTGCTTCCAGTTTGACACAGCATTTCACCTTGCTTGACAAATCTATTCTCACTGCTGAATGAAAATATAAATCAAACTAAGGCACAGGGCCGTAGCTGATGCTAAAAAAACACCGGGCACAGAGAAAATTGCCCGGATTTATTAGTTAACAATGTGATGACGTCACCAGTGTCATCCGTTTCCAGAAACTATGATTTTTGCGGATTTTCTGCTATTCCAATGGAGATTAGGCACAGAACGTGAACGAAAGCAGGAAATCGGGTTCGGACTTTCTGAGTATAACCAGTCTTTTCTCCCAAAGTTAATAAATAAACAGATTTTGACTGCGTTCATTCGGATGTTTTCTTCGTTTTTCTTTCTTTCTTTCTTTCTTTCTTTCTTTCTTTCTTTCTTTCTTCGTGAATTGTTTAGTTTGATTTTTTTGAGGTCCCTGGATGGGCGCGCGCTCTTCAAGGACTCTTTAGGTGACCTGATAGTTGAAGTGTGTAGTTTGGGCAGGATCTTCAGCTGGAGAAAAATTTATCGGGGGTACTGCCAAAGGTAAAAGCGGCGAACCTTGAAAGCGGTTGTCCTTGAAGGGTACGAGTAAGGTGTGCGCCGTGCAGGGCAGTAGCTGATGCTAAAAAAAAACCGGACACTGAGAAAATTGCCCGGATTTATTAGTTGACAATGTGATGAGGTCATCAGTGTCCTCCGTTTCCAGAAACTATGATTTTTGCGGGTTTTTTTCGGCTATTCCAATGGAAATTAGGCACAGAACGTGAACGAAAGCAGGAAATTGGGTTCGGACTTTCTGAGTATAACCAGTTTTTTCTCCCGAAATTAATAAATAAACAAAACAGATTTTTACTGCGTTCATTCGGATGTTTTCTTCGTTTTTCTTTCTTTCTTTCTTTCTTTTTTTCTTTCTTTCTTTCTTTCTTTCTTTCTTTCTTTGCGAATTGTTTAGTTTGATTTCTGACAAAGACATTTTTCCTTGCCCGGATTTTCACTATGATTGCACGGATCGGCCCGGACCCGTGCCCGGTGTGCCCGGTGTGCCCGGTAGTCAGATACGGCCATGCCAAGACACATATTACAAAGAAAAGTTTCATTTAAATGTTAAAAATTCAGTCCCCTCTCACCGTCGTGCACATATGTAATCACCTTTTAGTCTGATGAAGTTCAAAAGAACGAAACGCGTCACACGAAAATGTTTCTTCTACTTCAACAGCTTCTTTTCTCACACCTCCCGCCTTTGGAACTCTTTCCCGTTTATTTGCTTCCCTGATACCTCCAATCTCCAAATATTTAAATGCAACGTCAATTGCCATTTTCTGTCTTCTTGATTCCCATTCATCTTTTATCCTTTCTTCAATACCCACTGTACCCAGTCATTTCTCTCGTTGTAACCCGCTGCACACTAGTGGCGATCCTGCTTTGCTTGGGGTGAAATGATTAATAAAGCTGATAGATACAATCTCCAAATATTTAAATGCAACGTCAATTGCCATTTTCTGTCTTCTTGAATCCCATTCATCTTTTATCCTTTCTTCAATACCCACTGTACCCAGTCATTTCTCTCGTTGTAACCCCCTGCACACTAGTGGCGATCTTGCTTTGCTTGGGGTGAAATGATTAAAGAAGCTGATAGGTACAATCTCCAAATATTTAAATGCAACGTCAATTGCCATTTTCTGTCTTCTTGAATCCCATTCATCTTTTATCCTTTCTTCAATACCCACTGTACCCAGTCATTTCTCTCGTTGTAACCCCCTGCACACTAGTGGCAATCCTGCTTTGCTTGGGGTGAAATGATTAAAAAAAGCAGATAGGTACAATCTCCAAATATTTAAATGCAACGTCAATTGCCATTTTCTGTCTTCTTGAATCCCATTCATCTTTTATCCTTTCTTCAATACCCACTGTACCCAGTCATTTCTCTCGTTGTAACCCCCTGCACACTAGTGGCGATCCGGCTTTGCTTGGGGTGAAATGATTAAAAAAGCTGACAGGTACGATCTCCAAATATTTAAATGCAACGTCAATTGTCATTTTCTGTCTTCTTGATTCCCATTCATCTTTTATCCTTTCTTCAATACCCACTGTACCCAGTCATTTCTCTCGTTGTAACCCCCTGCACACTAGTGGCGATCCTGCTTTGCTTGGGGTGAAATGATTAAAAAAAGCAGATAGGTACAATCTCCAAATATTTAAATGCAACGTCCATTGCCATTTTCTGTCTTCTTGAATCCCATTCATCTTTTATCCTTTCTTCAATACCCACTGTACCCAGTCATTTCTCTCGTTGTAACCCCCTGCACACTAGTGGCGATCCGGCTTTGCTTGGGGTGAAATGATTAAAAAAGCTGACAGGTACGATCTCCAAATATTTAAATGCAACGTCAATTGTCATTTTCTGTCTTCTTGATTCCCATTCATCTTTTATCCTTTCTTCAATACCCACTGTACCCAGTCATTTCTCTCGTTGTAACCCCCTGCACACTAGTGGCGATCCTGCTTTGCTTGGGGTGAAATGATTAATAAAGCTGATAGATACAATCTCCAAATATTTAAATGCAACGTCAATTGCCATTTTCTGTCTTCTTGAATCCCATTCATCTTTTATCCTTTCTTCAATACCCACTGTACCCAGTCATTTCTCTCGTTGTAACCCCCTGCACACTAGTGGCGATCTTGCTTTGCTTGGGGTGAAATGATTAAAGAAGCTGATAGGTACAATCTCCAAATATTTAAATGCAACGTCAATTGCCATTTTCTGTCTTCTTGAATCCCATTCATCTTTTATCCTTTCTTCAATACCCACTGTACCCAGTCATTTCTCTCGTTGTAACCCCCTGCACACTAGTGGCGATCCTGCTTTGCTTGGGGTGAAATGATTAAAAAAGCTGATAGGTACAATCTCCAAATATTTAAATGCAACGTCAATTGCCATTTTCTGTCTTCTTGAATCCCATTCATCTTTTATCCTTTCTTCAATACCCACTGTACCCAGTCTTTTTTCTTACTGTAACCCTCTAGACACTAGTGGCGGTCCTGCTTTACTTGTGATGAAATGATTTTAAAAGATGCTGGGCACTAGTGGCCGTCTTGCTTTGTTTGTGTTGAAATGATTAAAAAAAGCTGATAGATACAATCTTCCAAAATTTAAATGCAACATCAATTGTCATCTTCTGTCTTCTTGAATCTTATTCAACTTTTATCCTATCTTCAATACCCACTGTACCCATTCATTTCTCTCACTGCAACCCCCTGTGCACTAGTGGCGGTCCTGCTTTGCTTGGAAACAAAAATCGGGGAGCCGAGTTCGAATTTCATTTTAAAAAATTTGCATTCACTTACGCACAAATACCACTGGGAAAGGTATTAATCCTTCTCTTCACTCCAGTTATGGGTTAAATAACAGGACAGATTGGGTTCTTTTGAGTACTGGATTGTTATGTGATGTCTGTCCTTCACTATGGCAGTGACTGCTAGACAATCTAATCAAAGAAGAAGGGAAAACCTGAAACAACGAAAATGCGATTCTACAGAAGGATGCTGAGGATACCGTGGACTGAACATGTGAGCAATGGCAAGGTTTTGGAGAGAATAGAAACGAAATACTTAACATCAGGAAAAGGTAGACGAAGTTTCTGGGACATGTGATGAGGAAGGAAGGCTTGAAGAATCTGATACTCACAGGTCAGACAGATAGAAAGAGAGACGGAGGAATCAGCGTGACGTACTTGTTGGACTTGCGCAAATGTATGGTAGAGCAGAGTTTGAAAGGGGTAACAAGAGAAAGGGTATTAAGAGCTACAAGGCATAGGGGGATGTAGAAGGCCATGATCGCCTACGTCCTGAAGGGACACGGCATATGGAAGAAAAAAATACTTACTGTATACCTGCTTTTGTAGCCCCTTTTATATTGTTTGAGCTAAATTTTGACTTTGTACTAACTGTGATGTCAAGGCGTACGTAAAATTCGCTTAGCAGCGAAGACAAAATAAGCATTGGCGGCAAGAAAGAAAGAAAGAAAGAAAGAAAGAAAGAAAGAAAGAAAGAAAGAAAGAAGAAAAGTGAGAAAAGGAAAGGATAGAAAGAAAGAAAAAAGAAAGATGGAAAGTGAGAAAGAAGGAAAGAGTAAAAGGAAGGAAAAAGTAAAAAGAAAGAAAGAGTATGAACAAAGAAAGTGAGAAATAACAAAAGATTAGAAAGAAGGAAAATGAAAAAGAAGGAAAGAGAAGAAAGGGGGAAAGAGAGAAAAAAAGAATGAAAGAAAAAGAAAGAAGGAAAGGGAAGAAAGAAGAAAAGTGAGAGAAAAGGAAAGAATAAAAAGAAAGAAAAAGAAATAAATAAAGAAAGTGAGAAAGAAGGAAAGAGAAATGGAAGGAAAAAGTAAAAAGAAAGAAAGGGTATGAAGAAAGAAAGTGAGAAATAACAAAAGATTAAAAAGAAGGACAATGAGAAAGAATGAAAGAGTAGGACAAAGAAAATAGTAGGAAGAAGGAAATAGTAGGAAGAACGAAAGAATAAGTGTAGAAAGAAGGAAAGTGAGAAAGAAGAAAGCGTAAAAAGAAAGAAAAAGAAATAAAGTGTAGAAAAAGTGAGAAAGAACGAAAGAGTAAAATGAGAAAGAAGAAAAGAGTAGAAAGAAGAAAAGTGAGCAAGAAGAAAATAGTGAACAGAAGGAAAGTGAGAAAAGAAAAAGTAGGAAGAAAGAGAGTAAGAACGAAAAAAAGTAAAAAGAAAGAAATTGAGATAGAACGAAAGAGCCGAAAGAAGGAAATTAGGAAAGAAGGAAAGAGAAGAAATGTGAGAAGAGCGATAAAAAGGAAGGAAGGAAGGAGAAAAGTGAGAGAAAAGGAAAGAATAGAAAGAAAGAAAAAAGAAACAAAGAAAGAAAGAGAGATGGAAAGTGAGAAACAAGGAAAGGGTAAAAGGAAGGAAAAAGTAAAAAGAAAGAAAGAGTATGAATAAAGAAAATGAGAAATAACAAAAGATTAGAAAGAAGGAAAACGAGAAAGAAGGAAAAAGAAGAAAGGGGGAAAGAGAAAGAAAGAAAGAAAGAAAGAAAGTAAGAAAGAACAAAGAGTAAAAAGAAGGAAATTGAGATAGAACGAAAGAGCCGAAAGAAGGAAATTAGGAAAGAAGGAAATTAGAAAAGAAGGAAAGAATATACAGAAGGAAAGTGGGAAAGAAGGAACGAGTAGAAATAACGAAAATGAAAAAAGAATGTTAAAATGAAAAATTGACACGAGAATCAGAACGAAAATCAATTCGAAGAAAAGAAAAAACACTAAAAAAGTGATAAAATTTGAGATTGAATTAGTTTCGATAAAAGCAAAAGTTATGAATAAATCAAGAAAGAAAAATATTTTAAATGTAAAAGAAAGAAAAATGCAAAAATGTTAAAAAAGAAAGAAAGTGAAAATATTTAAAAAGAAAGAAAGAGAAAATGTTAAAAAAGAAAGAAAGC
>JBBBDQ010000854.1:137500-177500 GCA_037127315.1 Ascarosepion bandense
CTGGCTAAAAGAAGGAATTTTTCGAATACCAACTACAACAGAACGCCAATACTTCTTTTTGTTTTCGTCTGCCATTTTTGTTCACCGGGAATGAACTCTTCCTGGCCAAGACAATTATATTCAAGGGTTTCCTTTCGGAGACAAGCATTGTCCGCCGTTTCTGAAATGGGGAGAAATTTTCTCTGAATCTACAATGCGTTTCCAAACAGAACGGGTAAAAATAACAACTTTTTCGCACTATTTTTTTTTTCACTGTTAAATACTTTAAGTAAAATACATTGATATTTTAATAAAACTGAATTTCTGATACCTTTTCTTTTTTTTAAAATCATATCACCCCGAGCAAGGCGGTAACGCCACTGATGTGCCGGGGGCTACGTAAGAGTGAAAATATTAGAAGAGAGAAAGCCGGAAAACACATCCTAATCAGGAAACAAGGGATGGGCCTCTACACCTGCTCAATAGACGTGGGTGGAGTGTGAACCGGGCGATAGTTTAGTCTATCTACTCCAACTGAAAAAAAAAAAACAAGAAAAGTGAAAAGATTGGAAAAGAGAAAGCCGGAAACCACATCCTAAACAGGAAACAAGGGATAGGCCTCTACACCTGCTCAATAGACGTGGGTGGAGTGTGAACCGGGCGATAGTTTAGTCTATCTACTCCAACTGAAAAAAAAAACAAGAAAAGTGAAAAGATTAGAAGAGAGAAAGCCGGAAACCACATCCTAAACAGGAAACAAGGGATGGGCCTCTACACCTGCTCAATAGACGTGGGTGGAGTGTGAACCGGGCGATAGTTTAGTCTATCTACTCCAACTGAAAAAAAAACAAGAAAAGTGAAAAGATTAGAAGAGAGAAAGCCAAGGAAACCACATCCTAAACAGGAAACAAGGGATGGGCCTCTACACCTGCTCAATAGACGTGGGTGGAGTGTGAACCGGGCGATAGTTTAGTCTATCTACTTCAACTGGAAAAAAAAAACAAGAAAAGTGAAAAGATTGGAAAAGAGAAAGCCGGAAACCACATCCTAAACAGGAAACAAGGGATGGGCCTCTACACCTGCTCAATAGACGTGGGTGGAGTGTGAACCGGGCGATAGTTTAGTCTATCTACTCCAACTGAAAAAAAAAAACAAGAAAAGTGAAAAGATTAGAAGAAGAGAAAGCCGGAAACCACATCCTAAACAGGAAACAAGGGATGGGCCTCTACACCTGCTCAATAGACGTGGGTGGAGTGTGAACCGGGCGATAGTTTAGTCTATCTACTCCAACTGAAAAAAAAAAAACAAGAAAAGTGAAAAGATTAGAAGAGAGAAAGCCGGAAACCACATCCTAAACAGGAAACAAGGGATGGGCCTCTACACCTGCTCAATAGACGTGGGTGGAGTGTGAACCGGGCGATAGTTTAGTCTATCTACTCCAACTGAAAAAAAAAACAAGAAAAGTGAAAAGATTAGAAGAGAAAGAAAGCCGGAAACCACATGCTAAACAGGAAACAAGGGATGGGCCTCTACACCTGCTCAATAGACGTGGGTGGAGTGTGAACCGGGCGATAGTTTAGTCTATCTACTCCAACTGAAAAAAAAAAAACAAGAAAAGTGAAAAGATTAGAAGAGAGAAAGCCGGAAACCACATCCTAAACAGGGAACAAGGGATGGGCCTCTACAACTGTTCAATAGACGTGGGTGGAGTGTGCTCCTTCCAGAATTGATCTGAATTTATAATCATCTGTAAAATAACATCAATTTCAACTTAATTGTCGCATTTAATTCCTTTAGTGTTCCAAGGATATTTAATTAATCCAAATGAGAAATTGTTGGTTTTAAATTCTTTTGTTAGTCCACAACGTGATATCAAGACGAACACAATTTATTTAATATACGCTTCCTACAACCACATTACAACTCCAAAGACTAAACAATAACCCATAACTTAATTTTAATAAATTTTATTAGAAATATTAAACTTTAGGACCGAAGGAAGTACCCAATAATAAAAATTAAAGTAAATAATAAATAAATAAAATAAAAGTAAATAAATTAAATAAAAAGTAAATTAAATAAAAATAAACTAAATTCAAAGTCAGGGCTATAAATAATCAAATACATTAGCAAAAAAAAAATGAAAAAAAAACTGTCCTCCTGACCTTCCTTCCAATAAGCCACTGAAAAATATATACAGACCTCACTCAAAGACTAGTAACACATGGTCTGATATTAATATAGGTACGAAACTGACAGTCACTATGCAGTGCTGATTTCAATATCCACACTGTTTGACAACAGAACAAACATTTTTTACTAAATATTAACTCAATGCAAGGACCAATAGCCACTCAGGTTTTAGTAATCTGAGTGACTATTGGCTATTGAGTGGTTGAGGTTCTCGTATGGACGTAGGCGGAAGAAATAATTGCATATTATTAAGATATGTAGGATAGATAATGGCTGACCTATAGACTTGTACGGGGATGTCTGTTTCAGAAATTAGCACGACTTTCTGGTTGATTTTCACAATATCCAAAATCCCATTTTACATGTTTTCAGATATTTCATACTAGCAGTGTAGCCCAGCGTTGCTCAGGTGTAATGAAAGCTTTAAAACTAATCCATGGTCCTGGAACTCAGACTCTTTGGACGTTGGCACGAAAGACTAAAAAGCAATAGTTGTTTACAGTTAAAGTGAAATCCGTAGACTGAAAGAAAAATGAATGGATGTAAGTCAAATTTTGATTTCCTGGTATTGACATCAAATAAGTTTTCGTCGTAAACTGAATTTTGAAGGCTAAATAAGTCCTCTGAGTAAATGGTATCATGGCTGAGATTAAGAACTACAATTATACCTACTTAGAGCCAAACCCGAAGCAAAAACTAAAATAAAAGAGCTGAAAAACTGATTTTGATCAGACCCGGTATCTTGCCTTTTATATATATATATATATATATATATATATATATATTATCGATTTTCTGCACTATTGTAAGAACTACAACCTTGAAACTTCTGAATATCGTTCCTTATGTCTTTGTCTATGAGTGTATCAAATTTAAGTAAAATCGGACCTCTTCTTCTATAACCTGATTTTTTCGATTATCGATTTTCGATATTTATCGGGGGTACTGCGACACAGAACCTAGCTAAGAACACTCACAGACGCTTATAGTACAACTGTGCAAATTTTCAAGGAAATCGGTTCAGCCGTTTCAGAGTCTATAGGTAACGGATACACACACACACACACACACACAAAGTTCCATTTATAAATAAGTTTAGATCAGTCATTTTATCCATCTGTCTGTCTGTCTGTCTGTCTGTCTGTCTCTCTCTCCCTCTCTCTCTCTCTCTCTCTCTCTATATATATATATATATATATATATATACGGTTATCAACGCACACTTCTCAGAAAAACGCTCGTTGAAAATACATGTATACTTAGACAAGAAAATAATAAACGAAAACTCAAAATCCTAGAAGCTACCTGCATCAAACAGCTTAAACGTAGCTTAAATAAAATAAATTTTGATATCTCTACTAACACACTTCGATGCCTGTAATCGGACCAAGAACTACAGCACCACCATTTTGTCACCGTCTGCGGCCATCCGCCACGTTAAAAATGGACTTGTCTCTTTGATTTAATTCTCTTTGTTTAATTCCACTTTGTTAATGTTCTATGTTCACTATATGTTACTGTTCATTCTTTGATAATGGCTTATGTAAGCCGAAAGCTCAGACCTGTTAATAAAATCAACAATATATATATATATATATATATATATATATATATATCTGTCTCTCTCTCTCTCTCTCTATATATATATATATATATATATATATATATACTGTTAAATATAAGAGTCATCTTCAGAGAGGTTATTAAGATGGTAATACAATAACATCTAGCATCTTAATAACCTCTCTGAAGATGGCTCATGTGAGCCGAAAGCTTAGAACCAAATTAATAAAAAATTATCCAAATGTTGGTCTTTATTTTCAACTGAAATTAAAGCCAAAATACGACGTTTAGAATGGCTCATGATTAAACATAATAGACGTTCATTGTCTCTTATATTTAACAGCATATGTTTAGAAAATTATTTGCTGCCTCGATACACTATATATATATATATATATATATATATGAGATTATAGGTATTTTTTACTTATATAAACATATGTATATATATATTAGAGAGAGAGAAAGAGGGAGAATTAATATAAGTAAAAGTTTTGCCACTTAGCTGATTGATATTACATTCAGCATCTCAACTACAGATCTACGTAGGTGAATTCGTCCACTCGTCAAAGGTTATTAGCAATTGACTGCTTATACCTCGTGACTTTTTTTTTTATATGCATTCATTGGTGTAAGTTTTTTCGTATTGTGTGTGGGTGTGCATCTGTACGTTTTCACGCGTGCGCTTATCTGTGCGTACGTGTAGGATGTCGTTATTATTTATCGTTTACTTCGTATTTTCTCCATTTACATGTACTCCTTGTCGGAGGTGCGTTGTGGAGCAGTGGATATCGGCTCGGAACGAGAAGCCGGGGAGCCGAGTTCGAATTCCAGTTGAATTCATTGTATTCACTTACGCGCAAATACCCTTGGAAAAGGTAATAATCCGTCTCTTCCTTCCAGTTATGGGTTAAATAGCAGGACAGATTGGGTTCTGTAGCCTTGGTCGGCAACCAGTCTACCGCAGATAATGTTCTGCCCAGTCAGTCATGTCTCTTTCGAGACATGATCGCCCAAGCGTGTTTCACGTATGGCACTAAACTGACATGTACTCCTTAGGGCCTGTTGATGAAACTTGAGGAATAACAAAATGATAACTGTATTGGTCGCAATATAACCCAATCTGTCCTGATATTCATTCCATAGCTGGAGGGAGAGGAGATAAAGTCAATTAAATGCCATACGTGATACACACTTCGCAAAACAGGCTTGTGTGCAAATGATTATATATATATATATATATATATATATATATATATATATATATATATATATATATATATACCCAAATGAAGAAGAACGAAGAATAAAATTGCAACGTTCAAAACATTAATTTAAGACAGTGCTCAATATAAAAATAGAGCAACGAATACTTATTAATTATTACGTGAGAACATGTGAAAACTACTACAAATCTGTACATTTTGTTTCGACATTGAAAGGACCATGTCTCATCAGTTAGTTAACAATGATGGTAATAAACGTTTTTATTTCATTTTTTTATTTTTATTTTTTTTTATTTTATGAAAAAGCACTTCCCTTAAATTTTGGAAAAAAATTCTTACACAGTAAAAGAATTTAATAAAGAGAAAAGAAGAAAGAAAAAGGAAAGACTTCATTTATTTTAATGGCTCAAAATCAGAGTTACAACATTGTAACTATGCGTCAATAACTGTCTGCAACACATTTCCGTTCTAATTTTGAATTCTCCTCTTTTAGCAGTTTTCATTGGCTCTTCGCTTCTCAACATTTTCTCACTAATTTTTCTCTTCGCTTTCTATTTCTTCTGTTTCTTACCTTTTCCTCTTTCTTTTCTTGATTTCTCATCTTATTTTCTTCTTTTTTCTTCTTTCTTTATTAAATCCTTTTACCTTGTACAAGTGATGTGCGTTGTGGTACAGTGGATATCGGCTCGGAACGATAAACTGGGGAGCCGAGTTCGAATTCCATTTGAATCCATCGTATTCACGTACGCGCAAATACCCTTGGGAAAGGTATTAATCCGTCTCTTCCTTCCAGTTATGGATTAAATAACAGGACAGATTGGGTTCTATAGCCTTGGTCGGCAACTAATCTACCGCAGAAAGCAATGGCAACCTACTGCGGGATAATCTTCTGCCCAGTCAGTCATGTCTCTTTCGAGACATGATCGCCAAAGCGTGTATCACGGATGGCACTTAACTGACTGACCTTGTACAAAATTATTTTCCAAAAATAAAGGGAATTGTTGTTTTCATAAAATCAAGAATTTTTTTAAATAAAAACGTTTTTTACCATCACTGTTAACTACCTGATTGAACATTGTTCTTTCAATGTCGAAACAAAATGTACAATTTTGTAGTAGTTTTTCATATGTTCCCACGTAATTAATATATATATATATATATATATATATATATATAGTATTTACGCTCTCACACCCTGATTGAGCACTCTGAAAGAGTGGGAGACTTTGTAAACAGTAGCTACTCCGGCATATACGCATCGCTCATTCAATAATGAATTGGAGCACTCTAGCTATTGGGCGTGTTTATACGCACAAAAAAGCCTGCCTTCTTCTGCCGGACGCTCGTAGCCTAGGGGTAGAGTCGCCGACTGGCGCCGATTCGGTCGGGTTTCGGTCCTGGGTTAGGAGGCGAGCGGAGTCTAAGCCGTACTGATGAGCTGTGATACAGCGAAACAGATCTGTCTGCGGATGACTATAGTATATATATATCAGATCTGATCTGATCAAATATCGAATTGTGTTCCAGCCGTCAGCTATAACACTTCTCATAGTGAAACTCTCTCAGACCTACTTCAACTCCTCAAGGTTAACAGTTCAATCACGAACAAATTCCGGTTCACCAGTTTTTACGCTATCAAAAAGGGAAAGAAGAACTGAGACACTCTCAGCGTAGTAAGTAACGATCATTCGGTTCATTTCATGATAAAATCTGCATAGCTAATAAAAAAGAAAACGAAGAAACTCAACCCAACCCTGCCGATAATGTGCCCCGGATCCTATCGTACAACTCATTGATACTAATCAGTCAGTTTAGGTGCCATACGTGATACACGCTTGGGCGATCATGTCTCGAAAGAGACATGACTGACTGGGCAGAACATTATCCCGCAGTAGGTTGCCATTGCTTTCTGCGGTAGACTGGTTGCCGACCAAGGCTATAGAACCCAATCTGTCCTGTTATTTAACCCATAACTGGAAGGAAGAGACGGATTAATACCTTTCCCAAGGGTATTTGCGCGTAAGTGAATACAATGGATTCAGCTGGAATTTGAACTCGGCTCCCCGGTTTCTCGTTCCGAGCCGATATCCACTGTACCACAACGCACTCAATCAAAAAAGAAGAAAAAAAGAAAGAAAGGAACGCCTTCCTCATCTGTTTCTTTGGTTGGAAATAAGCGTTATTCTGTTAAGGGGACAAACAAGTGCTAGATCTAATTCAAGGATAAACAGAAGGGAACAATGTTTTTTTTTTTAACTTTGTCCCCTTGTCAAGACTATTGTTGAATGCATTTTAGCTCATATATATATTGTTACGTGTTAAGTGTAACAAAAGAAAAAAAATGAATTACCAAAAGTCAGAAATAAAAATCACATACAAATATTTAATTTACAAAACACACCAAATAATATATTTAAAAATATACAATTTTTGTTGCATTCAGAACAAGAAAACATGGCGTTTACTACCAGCGAGTGTTACGAGGAGAGAAGGGGAAGGTAAGGTGTCAAATATCTTTACCCAGTTATGTTGACGAGGAAGTTAAGTGCTATACTTTTTGGAAATCCTTAAATGTGTATATATAAAATAATTATTGGTTTGGTCAATGAAAAAGTCAAAAGTATGTATTTACCCATATAGTTCCCTGAGGTTCTCTTTCAGATTTTAGTTGGTCGGCAACTTCTTATAGATTCTTTCGGCCGGATATAAATCCTTGAATCATAACCGGGGTTGATAATGTCAGCCAGTCTTTTTAACAAGTCTTTCAAATTTTAGTCGGTACGACTTTTCTATGATATTTTTTTCGACTGGATATAAATCCTTGAATCAGAACCCGAGTTGATAATATCAGTAAACCCTGGTAACAACTAACTACGCACTGCCCAAAACTTATTTTTATAGGAGCTAACACCTAATTTGCATATTTCTAGAACCTTTCGAATGCTCTCTAATCTACTGGAACATTCTGGCATCTTTAAAAACGTTCTATTTCCCTATTTTTACGACTACTTTATGAATTGAAACTTTTTTGTAATAACAAGTAGGACTCAATAAAATCCCTTACTACAATTTTTTAGACATCATTATCTTTTTATATATAAATGCATCCTCGTAACAATATATATATATATATATATATATATAGAGAGAGAGAGAGAGAGAGAGAGAGAGAGAGCAAACATAAGAAAAATTAAGGCAGGCACATTATTTCATGGTAAATCGGAAGTGTAGGCCTACTTCAGGTGAACCATCATCAGCTTCCGTCTTTATTGTACAAAGAATTTTACACGAATATATATATATACACACTACCGGCCAATATTTTAGGGCACCCCTGTTTTAAAAAAATGATATATTTCATCCTATTTTTAGTATTTATTGCCAAGTGGATAATTCTAAATGAAAATAGAATGGTTCTTTTGTTTTTATTATTTTACAAAATTTTACAACGCAGCCTTTGCTTCGGTCAGCCAATAAGAAGAAACTAGCATGGGGAAGAGACAACAAAACCTGAACACAAGAACAGTTCACTTGATGCACATATTATTGTGCTGTATTAAAAAAAATTATTTTCATTTAGAATTATTAACATGGCAATAAATACTGAAAATAGTATGAAATACATCATTTCTTTTTTAAAAACTGGGATGGCCTAATAATTATGGCCGGTAGTATATATATATATATATATATATATATATATATATATATATATCGTAAATAATATAAAATATTTAGCACATAGATAGATAGATAGATAGATAGATAGATAGATAGATAGATAGATGAGAGGACACACATGTATTTTATTATTATTCAAGTGATAATAAAACAGTTCTCATTGTAGTATTAACAAAACTTATATATATATATATATATATATATATATATACCCAAATAAATAAGGAACGAAGAATGCAACGTTCAAAACATTCATTTAAAACAGTACTCAATATAAAAATAGTGCAATGAATATTTGTTATATATTATACTTTAGAATATGTACAAAGTACAAACTAGTACAAAATTGTACATTTTGTTTCGACATTGGAAGAACAATGTCTCATCTGATAGTTAATAACGATTATTAGCTACCTGATGAGACATTGTTCTTTTAATATATATATATATATATATATATATATATATATATATATATATATATTGTCCTACGTCGATGGCACGACTCAGAGTTTCATGCGTTATGCAATTATCAGGTGCATATTACAAACTCACAGTTTAGAAATTTGAATTTAAGTTCATTCTACTCGATGTTCATGGGAGTTAAATTTTATAAAATTATGTCACTGCTTTTTAATAACAAGAGTGAAATTTAAACAGGAAAAGACTACACGTAGATAAAAAAAAATATTAAAATTTTAAAAGTAAAAGTATAAAATTAAAATTAAAAATATTAAAATATAGGGAGATGAACTTAAAGGGGCGTAATTCATAATTATTAATATTAATATTTGCAAGAGAAAGAAAGAAAGAAAGAAAGAAAGAAAGAAGAGGGAAATAAGGGAGTGAGGAAGAATGAGGCAACCGTATAAAGGAATTTGTATCAATCGGGGTCTAAGAACTTAAGTAAGAATTATTTTTATATGGCATCATGTGGTCAATAAATCGCTTCAATATGCCAGCGAATGCTGGACAATCTCATCAAAAATGAAGGAAAGACTTGAAGCAAGCGAAATTTGGTTCTACAGAAGGATGCTGAGGATACTATGGACGGAATATGTGAGCAATGAAGAGGTTTTGGAGAGGATGAACGCGAGAAAGTGATAATTAACATCACAAAAACACACCAAAGTTTTTGGAACAAGAAAGAAGGCTTGGAGAACCTGATACTCACGGGACCGATAGAGGGGAAAAGAGACAAGGGAAAAAAACGCATGACATACTTGATGGATTTAAGCAGATCGGTGGCGGATCAGGAATTGAATGAGATAACAGGAGAAAGAGTATTAAGAAAGACAAGGAATAGGGATATGTGGTGGGCCATGGTCGCTTACGTCCTGAAGGGACACGGCACATAGAAGAAGAGTTATAAATAGCTTATCAGTATTGAGAAGAGGTAAAATCAATTCTATATTATAATCAATAAATAACTTGATCCCTCATCTTGTAGCCATGCTAGTTTCTATCCATTTATATTTTTGAATGTCAGAACAAGGTTTGGGTGGATTGACAAGAGAAAGGGTGTTAAGAGCTACAAGGGATAGGGAGATGTAGAGGGCCATGGTCGCCTACGTCCTGAAGAGACACGACACATAGAAGAAACCTCCCTAAACGTAGAAAATTATTTATTAATGTTTCAGTAAAATATAAAGTGGGGGATCAATTCTATATGATAATCAATATATAGACTGATCCCTCACTTTGTGGTCATGCTAGTTTCTATACATTTATATTCTAGATTTATGGTCTTGAGCAAATGGATGACAAAGTAGTGTTTGGAAGGGGTAACAAGAGAAAGGGTGTTAAGAGCTACAAGGGATAGGGAGAAGTGGAGGGCCATGATCGCCTACGTCCTGAAGGTATACGACACATTGAAGAAGAAGATTAAGATTATTTATATGGTTTATGGTCAGGTGTCCCCGATGTTCATCTCCGTGTTCTTGACAAAGGCTCCAAAGGAGAATCAGTAATGTGTAGGTACCGACTTGGCGGCTCGACTACAGCCACTTTCCCACCGACAAGAAGTGGCTTCCCTTTGTCTGTTCTATAATTACTTCCATGGCTTCTGCTCCAACGAGCTTGAGTCACTGGTGCCTCCACAACTCGTGCAACCAGACTGGCAACTGGGTCTCACCCATTCACAGTTAGATCAACCAAATGCAGACGACAATTCTACTCCTACAGCTTCTTTTCCCGCACTTCTCGCCTCTGGAATTCGCTTCCTTATTCTTGCTTTCCTGACGGCTACAACCTCCAGGAATTTAAATACAAGGTCAATCCTCATCTCTTAACTACTTGACCCTAGTTATTTCCACACCGTCCTGTATATCTTTTCCTTTCTCTCCACCTTTGCAACTGTCATCACACCTGTATTCCCATCCTTCTCTTGCTCCTTTCTAACTAGTTCGTCTTTCTCTTCACTCTCTTCTACCTAATCTTTTTACTCTTATGTAGCCCCCTGCACATCAGTGGCGTTACCGCCTTGTTCGTGGTGATATTTTACTATAAATTACATTTATCTCCTTTTCCATTGCAAGATTTGAATTTAGCGATGATATTCCAGGTAATAATAGGGTTCTTGATATTATTTTTTAATTTCCTATAATATATGGATAAAGTAGTGCTTTTCCGGTTGTTTAAAAACATGTGATTAGTAAATCTCAGCTTCCACCTGTTAGAAGTGCTTCCAAAGTTAACTTTAATATCACCATATACCGAACGAATTCGAGCTCTATAAGCAATACCTTCGGACATACATTGGCCATTCAATGAGCAGGTCTTATGTTTTCAGCAATTGCAATGATTTTTTGAATGGTCATTATTAGTAGTAACAAGGTAACTGATATTATTCAGGTAGGCCAAGTATTTATTTGATATCATATCATTAAATGTAATATATTCAGGTGGGTCAAGTGTTTGTTTAATCTCATATTATCAAATACATTTTCAATTCTGACTTTATTCCCCTATTTTAACTGTTGGAGAAAAGCTAACGAATGTTTTTAAATTTCTTTAAAAATCATTTTTATACCAGTTACCAACCATCACCAGACGAAGTACAATTCATAGTATTGAAATAGGGATGTAATTTTTTTATTACAATTAATTATAATAAAATATTATAATAATCTACATGTGTGTGTGTGTGTGTGTGTGTGTGTGTGTGTGTGTGTGTGTGTGTGTGACAGGGTGAGAGAGAGAGAGAGAGATGAATATATGGATCGGAATTCGACAAGATGATAGAATAAAGAAAAAGAACAAAATAGGAAATGTATCTCAATCTAACATGTTTCACTTTTATTAAAGCTTCTTCAGAGACCGATAGAAAAATGAAAAAATAAATGAGTTGAATATATGGATCGGAATTCGACAAGATGATAGAATAAAGAAAAAGAACAAAATAGGAAACGTATCTCAATCTAACATGTTTCACTTTTATTAAAGCTTCTTCAGAGACCGATAGAAAAATGAAAAAAATAACAAATGAGTTGAATATATGGATCGGAATTCGACAAGATGATAGAATAAAGAAAAAGAACAAAATAGGAAACGTATCTCAATCTAACATGTTTCACTTTTATTAAAGCTTCTTCAGAGACCGATAGAAAAATGAAAAAAATAACAAATGAGTTGAATATATGGATCGGAATTCGACAAGATGATAGAATAAAGAAAAAGAACAAAATAGGAAACGTTTCTCAATCTAACATGTTTTCACATTATACAATTTTATCTGTTATATACTGTCCGTTTAAAGGAAAAATCGTATGTTTTTCGGCAGCTGCATTTAATAAAATAATGTTGGGTGTGTACCTGTTTAATATAATATTGTCATGGTGGGATATTGATTTATCGATGTTATTAACTCAACTGTAGTTAATCTTAAAATTATTCTGATAAAAATCTTTTTTTAACATTTGTGAGCGATTAAAGTGCTTATGATTTAAATTTAGAAAAATTCTACCACTCGTGAAGGGATCAAAGATCTCGTGTTTTTTGTTATTGTTTTTTTTTCTTTTTTTTGGGAGGGGGGGATTTTTTGTTGATTTTTACCTTTTCGTTTTTTATAATTACTCTAAACTTAATTTCTGGTTGCTTAGTTCTAAAGCTTTTATATATTTATTTTTATTATCTAAATATATTTTATAAATGGAACTGTGTGTGTGTGTGTGTGTGTGTGTGTGTGTCCGTTACCTATAGACTTCGAAACGGCTGAACCGATTTTCTTGAAAATTTACACAATTGTACTATAAGCGTCTACGAGTGTTCTTAGCTACCCCTGATAAATATCGAAAATCGATAATCAAAAAAATCGGGTTATAGAAGGAGTGGTCCGATTTTAATCAAATTTTATACACTCATGGACAAAGACATAAGAAACGATATTCAAAAGTTTCAAGGTTGCAGTTCTTACAATAGTGCAGAAAATCGATAATATATATATATATAAAAGGCAGGATGTTTGTGTGTGTGTTTGTTTATCTGTCTGTATGTCCTTTATACAAATCCACAATTTTTATCTGATTCTCACCAAACTTCAAAATTTGACATACATC
The DNA here is from genome assembly GCA_037127315.1 of Ascarosepion bandense. Classification (NCBI taxonomy): domain Eukaryota; kingdom Metazoa; phylum Mollusca; class Cephalopoda; order Sepiida; family Sepiidae; genus Ascarosepion; species Ascarosepion bandense. Next base: position 150,699 of record JBBBDQ010000854.1, read on the forward strand.
CATTCATTTTTTTTTCAGTCTACGATTTTGCATTAACTGGAAACAACTATTGCTTTTTAGTCTTTCGTGCCAAAGTCCAAAGAGTCTGAGCTCCAGGGCCATTGATTAGTTTTAAAGTTTCCGTTACACCCGAGCCACGCCGGGTTATACTGCTAGTTATAAAATATCAAGTGGATAGCCACTATATATGCAGCCAGTGATGGATGAATTTTCGTCTAAATTACGCAAAAATAAACATAGCACTGACATTTCATTTTAACAGATATATTTACCAAAATTACACAAAAATATCTTGAAATACTAAAGAGTAAATTTATGCAATAAAATCACCATTGGCTTCCTATGTCCTCAATGTCTACATCTATAAATAATCTACAGGGTGCGATGGATAAACTGTCGTCTAAATTACACAAAAATGAAAATGACACTGACATCTCATTTTAACACATATATTTACCAAAATTACGCAAAAGTATCTTGAAATACTAAAGAGTAAATTTATTCAATAAAATCGTCATTGGCTTAAACCATGCAGTACTGATTCCTATCTCCTCAATGTCTATGTCTATAAATGCTCTGCATGGTGCGATGGATAAATTGCCGTCTAAATTGCACAAAAATGAAAATAACACTGACATCTCATTTTAACAGATATGTTTACTAAAATTACACATAAAATATCTTGAAATACTAAAGAGTAAATTTATTCAATAAAGGTGCTATTGGATTCAACTACGGCCTCCAGAAGACTTCATAATCTACATCAATTCTGGACGGTCTCCTTGTTGAAGTTGGTGAATATTGCCATAATCCTTGCCTTCAACTCCTTTTTGGTGTTACAAGTTTTCTTGGTCTCTCGCTCAACTGCGCCTCACACATTACTCACAGAAGGTTGCCTTTTGGGGAGTTAGGTAGCTACGTATAAGGAATGACGTGGTCAAAGATATTGTGTAACAGCCATGACTGGCTTCACCTACTTGCGTAGCATGGTGCAGAGTCCTGTTGCCAGATATAGGGTCTTCCAGCAGTCACACTCTTGACCCAGGGCAGCACTACCTTCTCGAGGCATTTTATGTCGGCCTATGTGTTGAGTCTGAGGCCCACACCAATAAATTTGAAAGAACTTTTTTTTTAAGTACGATTAATAAATTTTCCAACCTTCGTAATTGTCATTAGGTTCATCCAACTTTTTCTGAATCCTCTGCACTGTCCCCAGATTGACACCCAAACACTCTGAAACGTTTTTATTGTGGCTTCCGGTCCGAATGCCAAGCAGTACAGTATAAAGTTTTAAAAATTTCTGGTGAGAGAATTGGTGCTCTTTTTCTCACAGACGATACCCAACTAATTTTACTATACTGTGCAGTCGACAAAATAAGATAAAAAAAACATCGCGCATGCGCGAAATCAGAAATATAAAATGGCGACAATATGTCCCTAGATCCCTGTATAGTGGTTATCAACTTGACCATAAGGGTACCTATCGCTGGATTTTGAAGTTGTAGACAACGACACAGTTATCATTTTTTTTAATTATTTTATCTTTATTTTAAATAATTTATAAAGTTTCAAATATATTTTTAAAATACTTCAAACTTTGTTGGGGCTAGTTTGAAAACACATTAAGCGAAGATTATATTTAGTAATCGAAAATTAAAAAGTTAAATACAAATCGTTCTGCCTCCCTATTTTAAAAATATTTTTTCCTTTTTGTGTGTGTGTGCATTTGAATTATTTTTTGTATGATAATTTCTATATGTAAATTAAAAGGTTATGTCACTTAGAGTTTCTTCACTTCACCCGAATAAAATTTGTACAATTATGTCACTTGTGATTGCCATATACTTACCTTATCTCTAATCTGACAACCTGTCAGCATATTTGATATACGGTGAACAGGTCAAAAAGTTCAGTTCTATTATTAAGAAATACTTTTATTCTAAATTTCATGCTATAAATAAGTAATACTTGTGTAAATCAGATTAATTTAACATTAAATTTGTTAATTTTCCAAAAATAATGTATATTTTATTTTTGCAAGATTTTTTTAACAACGAGAATTAGCTTTTGTTTACAAAAGTGTCGACCGCTTAAAAATGGCCGAAAAATTGAAAGATTAAAGAGGAATTGAACTTTTTTAGATTCCAATCAATATAATTTCTGTTTGAAATACACCAGAGTATTTTGCTTGCTGGAAATAGTAAATTTTATGATTTAGCTTTCAGTCAAAACTAAAATAAAAGTTTCAAAAAGCTTTTTTATTTTGAAAAATTCAATTTAAAATTTAGGTATCGAAAATGAGTGGAGGTATAGCCCAGGGGTAGAGTCGCCGACTGACGCCAATTTGGTCGGGTTTCAATCCTGGGTTAAAAAGCAATCGGAGTCTAACCGTACAGATAAGCGAAACAGGTCTGCCTGCGGATGACTATATATATATATATATATATATATATATATATATATATATATATATATTACTATCTCTATTCATATAGATAGGTGTGAGTTTGTAACCCTGGGTTTCACGCAATTGCGATCGTCAGACAAACTGATTAACTTTTTTTTAAATTGGCTATATGTAGGTCTGCGTATATTCGCTTTCAAATAAGTACTGCGCATATATAATACATAAATAATATAATATATATAACAAATTGCATATATATATATATATATATTGATATTTATAATTATATACATACACTTTTCACATATCACTATCTCTATGTATATCACTATCACTATGTATAATTTTTTGTCATTTCTACTTGTTTCTTTGCTCTGCATATCTCTCTCTATCTCTCTCCATCTGTATATAGAGAGAGCGAGACAGACAGACAGACAGACAGACAGAGGGAGAGAGAATTAATACAAATTTAAAGTTTATCATTTAGCTGATTGGTGTTAGGATGTGCGTTGTGGTCCAGTGGATATCGGCTCGGAACAAGAAATCGGGGAGCCGAGTTCGAATTCCAGTTGAATTCATTGCATTCACTTACGCGCAAATATCCTTGGGAAAGGTATTAATCCGTCTCTTCCCTCCAGTTATGGGTTAAATAACAGGACAGATTGGGTTCTATAGCCTTGGCCGGCAACCAGTCTACCGCAGAAAGCAATGGCAACCTACTGCGGGATAATCTTCTTCCCAGTCTTTCAAGACATGATCGCCCAAGCGTGTTTCACGTATGGCACTTAACTAACTGACTGATTGGTGTTAACTTTAATATCCTGTCTCTAAAGTTTCGTAGATGGACCCTCCAGCAATTTCTCCGTTCACTTGACAAGGGATCACGCGCGCAAACACACACACACACACACACATAGCTGGATTACTAAAATTAAAACTCGGCTCACAGATTACTTAATCCGGGTCGCTATACATTACTCCAGCGTGCTCGCTTTTTAAAATGATTTAGGTTCTAACAAATAATTTCAAATATACTAGATAATTTTGACGACTAGCAGTATGTTCTACGCTTATTCAAATGTGTTATCTATAAAGTCCACGAACAGAAAATGTGAAACCTGGTGACGACCTCACAAAAACTTTTGCTGATAATTAATCCACTTACTTCACTTAGAATTATGATGTATTTCGAGTCACAAAAATTGTCTTCGGGAGATAAATTACTAAGTCAATTTCGCGGACTCTCCGGAATAGATTTGTCGACGCCGGTTCCGGTCGGTACCCAAGGGACGGAAAATGATCCCCCTTACCGGAGACTGTATGGTCTATTGCCAACAGTAATTACTTTTAGTATACAAAGGAGGAGTCTAAGCGAGATGCCGTGGCGATCTCCGGTACGACAACTCCACTCAGGAGTCTTAAGAATTTGAAGCTATTTAATCGTTTGGACATTTACAGAAATGGCTCGGGCGGGAATTAAGAGATTTTGACCAACTGGAGAAAGATCTAATCTCGCTAATTCTTCTTCTTCTTCTCTTCTCTTCTCTTCTCTTTCTTTCTTTCTTTATTTATTTTTCTTCCTTTTTTATTTCTACCTCTCTTTTATACAGAAATATAGGATGCGCGTTGTGGTGGAGTAGATATCGGCTTGGAACGAGAAAATCGAGGAGCCGAGTTCGAATTCCAGTTGAATTCATTGCGTTCATTCTACGCGCAAATACCCTTGAGAAAGGTATTAATCCGTCTCTTCCTTCCAGTTATGGGTTAAATAACAGGACAGATTGGGTTCTATAGCCTTGGCTGGCAACCAGTCTACCGCAGAAAGCTAATGGCAACCTACTGCGGGATAAATTTCTGCCCAGTCAATCATGTCTCTTTCGAGACATGATCACCCAAGCGTGTTTCACGTATGGCACTTAACTGACTGACTGAGAATTAAACGTTTGGTCAAAGATAGAAAGACCGGAGTTCATTTCACACTTTTTGCTCTCTCTCTCTCTCTCTCTCTCTCTCTCTCTATATATATATATATATATATATATATACCACTTGTATAAAGCATTTTCGAAAAAATAGTAGGTACTAAACAAACATTTCACTGATTACTCACTCGGTTAGTAGCGGCTTACGGCCATATCACGTTGAATACACCAGTTCTCGCTCGATCACCGAAGTTAGGCAACGTTGAGCCTGGTCAGTACTTTGATGGGTGACCGCTTGGGAATACCAGGTACTGTAAGTGTTTAGTGACGGATGTGCGTTGTGGTGCAGTGGATATCGGCTCGGAAAGAGAAATCTGTGAGCCGAGTTCGCATTCCAGTTGAATACCCTGCATTTACTTAAGCACTGGTACCCTTGGGAAAGGTATTAATCCGTCCCTTCCCTCCAATTATGGGTTAAATAACAAGGGTAGGACTTGGGGACCCTGCCCTTAAAAACAAATCCCCAATTAATCTTAGTACTCGAAAATAAAAAGTATTACTAGACACTAAACTTATATAAAAACAACAATAAATTGTTGAAAGAAAAGGGTATTACCAGCAATAAATAAATAAAATTTAGTTGGCAATATGACTCGCCGAGGTTGATATGCCATAAAACAAAAACAACCAACCAACAATCGGTTAGTAGCATAGGGTGCTTGAACATCCAACAAAATGCCTTTCTTTAATATTTAGTAAGTCAGTCAGTCTGTTTAGTACCATATGTGATACACGCTTGGGCGATCATGTCTCATTCGATCCATGACTGACTTGGCAGAAGGTTGACATTTCTTTCTGCGATTGACTGGTTGCCAACCAAGGACATAAAACCCAATTTGTTCTGCTATTCAACCCATTGCTGGAGGAAGAAGTGATGGATTCATACAATTCCCAAAATATTTGGGATTAAGTGAATGCAAAGAATTCGACTGGAATTCGAACTCGGCTCTCCGATTTCTCATTCTGAACCGATTTAGTAGTCACCACTCAGTCGTAACAAGATCCAGCTTGTTAACCATTACACCATGCCGTTTGGCCCAGTCATTGATAGAAAAAGGAAAGAAAATAACAGACGAAAATAAGGATTGAAATGAACAGAGTAATTTCGGACATAGGCTGAGCTGAATAAAAGCAACATTCTGAACCGATTTAGTAAGTCAGTCAGTGAAAACACGCTTTGGGCGATCATGTCTCGAAAGAGACATGACTGACTGGGCAGAAGATTATCCCGCAGTAAGTTGCCATTACTTTCTGTGATAGATTAGTTACCTGCCAAGGCTATAGAACCCAATCTGTCCTGTTATTTAACCCATAACGGGAAGGAAGAGACGGATTAATACCTTTCCCAAGGATACTTGCGCTTAAGAGAATGCAAGGAATCCAGCTGGAATTCGAACTCGGCTCCCCGATTTCTCGTTCCGAGCCGATATCCACTGCACCACAACGCGCATCCACTTGATAAATAGCAGAAATTGTGTAAATGGCTTCAACGTGGACCAGTTCACTGTGTTGTCTAGTTCACACTCTACATTTCATTTACAGGCGTTGGAGTTGATATATATTAAAACCAAGACGCCCGTCTCTCTGTAAGCAGAGAGAATGTGCTATCGGAATCCAAATTATTACTATTTAGTGTCTGCCCGTACCCTCCTAATATTCCCCCTGTCCGTCAGGATTCATTTTCATCTTTTAATATTTTAAATATTGAAAAATTGAATTAAAAAAAGAGTCCCAGTTGACCCTGATGAAGAACGGGATTGAAACCGGTTGGTCGTTTTTGTGTTTTTTTTTTTATTCCATCTATTATTATTCCATCATCTATAAATGCCTGTAAGTATGAAACTGGCTTTGTTTCTTGCCAATATATATATATATATATATATATATATATATATATATATATATATATAGCATGGAACAACACGGCATACTTTCAGCACCCCACTGTCATTATAGTCCGTTCATATCTATCTGTTCACAAGCAGTGTAGCCCGGCGTTGCTCGGGTGTAATGGAAGCTTTAAAACTAATCCATGGTCCTGGAGCTCAGACTCAGTCTAAAGAATATTTGTGTGAAGTTTGGTGAGAATCGGATCAAAATTGTGGATTTGTATAAAGGACATACAGACAGATAAACAGACACACACACAAACATCTTGCCTTTTATATATATATATATATATATATATATATATATATATTATCGATTTTCTGCACTATTGTAAGAACTGCAACCTTGAAAGTTCTGAATATTGTTTCTTATGTCTTTGTCTATGAGTGTATCAAATTTGATTAAAATCGGAACACACCTTCTATAAGCCGATTTTTTCCATTATCGATTTTCGATATTTATCGGGGGTACCCCGACACAAAACCTAGCTAAGAACACTCGCAGACACTCATAGTACAACTGTGTAAATTTTCAAGAAAATCGGTTCAGCCGTTTCGGAGTCTATAGATAACGAACACACATACACACACACACACAGAGAGACAAAGTTCCATTTATTAATAAGTTTAAATATCTATCTGTTCATATCTATTTATCAAATACAGATCAAATATGGATCTGAATCTAACAAGATAAGATAAAGAACAAATAAGAAATGTTTATCACTTTAACATGTTTCAATTTTATTAAAGCATCGTCAAGGGATAAAAGTGAAGCATGTTATATCGATAAACGTTTCCGATTAGTTCTTTATCGTATCTATGTCAGTCTATCTATCTAGCTAGCTGTCTATGCCTTTTCATATCTATTTATCTATCTCCGTCTGTTCTTATCTATCTATCTATCTATCTATCTATCTATCTATCTATCTATCTATCTATCTATCTATCTATCTCAGTCTGTTCATATCTATCTATCTAGCTAGCTAGCTAACTAGCTAGCTAGCTAGTAGCTGTCTATGCCTTTTCATATCTATTTATCTATTTCCGTCTGTTCTTATCTATCTATCTATCTATCTATCTATCTATCTATCTATCTATCTATCTATCTCAGTCTGTTCATATCTATCTATCTAGCTAGCTAGCTAGCTAGCTAGTAGCTGTCTATGCCTTTTCATATCTATTTATCTATCTCCGTCTGTTCTTATCTATCTATCTATCTATCTATCTATCTATCTATCTATCTATCTATCTATCTATCTATCGCAGTCTGTTCATTATCTATCTATCTATCTATCTATCTATCTATCTATCTATCTATCTATCTATCTATCTTAGTCTGTTCATATCTATCTATCTATCTATCTATCTATCTATCTATCTATCTGTTCCGGATCTGTCGCTAGACAAGCAAAAACCCAGGGTTGCTAATGTAACCTGCCGTTGGTTTCCGGGACCAGAAATCGCACAACCCGACCGCCGACAAACTGATCCTCCCATACAGCGGGTCCAACACGACCCCCTTAACTGATCCGCGATTTTATGTCTCCTAAGCCATGAAAAGTCACTGGACCCAGGAGTGACACGCTAGACATGACAACACTCGTTGTATAAATCCGACTGATTCCAGCGCTTACGGTGGTGCTCGGTTCCGGAATGGAAACGAGTGAAATAAGTCTAGGGGTTGGCGTCTCTAACGTTCCTCGCCCACAGTTGTTTCTCTGCCAATGCGCGGCATAGGAAAACTAATTTCGAGACTTTTCACAGACTCGCCAAGTGAGGCATTTCCAGTCCCCAATAACACGGACACTGACCATCAGCTTGACCCTCGCCACATCCTCTAGCGCCTCCATACGGTCCTTGCAGGGAGGGTAGTACAGACATTCGGTAAAGAGTGAGGAGAAAGATATACACGTAGCCATGGCCGTATCTGACTACCGGGCACACCGGGCACTGGTCCGGGCCGATTCGTGCAATCATAGTGAAAATCCGGGCAAAGAAAAATGTCTTCGTCTGAAATCAAACTGAACAATTCACGAAGAAAGAAAGAAAGAAAAACGAAGAAAACATCCGAATGAACGCAGTAAAAATTTGTTTATTTATTAATTTTGGGAGAAAAGACTGGTTATACTCAGAAAGTCCGAACCCGATTTCCTGCTTTCGTTCACGTTCTGTGCCTAATTTCCATTGTTATAGCCGAAAAAATCCGCAAAAATCATAGTTTCTGGAAATGGATGACACTGATGACGTCATCATATTGTCAACTAATAAATCCGGGCAATTTTCTCTGTGCCCAGTGTTTTTTTTTTAGCATCAGCTACGGCGCGCACCCATCCAGAGACCTAACCACAAGACTTATTACGATTAATCTTATCCCTCGTGAGCTTATTGTATCGTTCAAGCGCTTTCTACACCACCTCAATGTCACTGCGGCACGACAGAAAAATGGGTACGTCATCAGAAACCGACTCGAGCCACTCCGGAGACACTGATTCCGCGAAGGGCCGTACAGCACGTCCTGTCCCTTAGCTAGCACAGTAAAAAAAAAAAGCGTAAAGTAGATGCGACAGCGTACAACACTGACAAACCGACCATGACATCGCAAAATTACTCGACCGTTTCTCATTCACCTGTACCAGCGCACAGAATGAAAGTTCCTGGTGTCCTCTCTTAAACTCTCAGAGGTAATCTTGAAATGAGTACTAAGAAGTGCCTTCCTCTGACGGGAAAGGTCTTTCCTGAGGGCGTGAAGGTCCATTTTCAGAATGACCTCCTCTTTGGGTAGGCCTTCTTTTTCAGGAATGGCTTGAGGAAGGGTGCTATAGAACCTGGAAGGAGAAGAAGGGAGGCTAGTAGCACCACCTGCATATGTCCGCAGTTCACCTTATAGATTGGGTTTTCTCTTGGTTTATGGCCTTCCACGCTCTATCTTGACCAGGCTGCTTTTCTTTTGTCGATCTGTCCTCTTCTTCCTCCCTCCCTCCCTCCCTCCCTTCCTATTTTCAAAGTAGAGAACATAGGGGTACCTCTATACAGTGCCTCCTATATATGAATTTACTCGAGCTACAAGATTAACAACTAGGTCCAACCCTTTTACTGTGAAATCAATAAATTGTAAACAAAGATTCTACTCCAGCAGCTTATTTTCTCAGACTTCCCGCCTGTGGAATTCCCTTCCGCATACTTGCTTCTCCGACAGCTACAACCTCCAACAATTTAAATGTAAAGTCAATAGTCAACTCCTATGTCACTAACTTGCATCCTCTCTCTCTCTCTCATGCTCCTTTCTCCGTCCAATCCACTCTCATCAGTATTCTCATCCTTCTCTTACCCACTTCCTGACACCCCCTATAACCTGTCACTATTTCTCATAACTTTCTTCCTACGTAACCCCCTGCAAAACAGTGGCAGTAAAATGCCTTGCTTGGGGCGATAAGATTATAAAAATAAATATCTATCTATCTATCTATCTATCTATCTATCTATCTATCTATCTATCTATCTATCTATCTCGATCTGTTCTTCTCTATCTATCTCTGTCGGCCTGTTCTCATCTATCTATCTATCTATCTATCTATCTATCTATCTATCTATCTATCTCAGTCTTATCGATATCTATCTATCTATCTATCTATCTATCTATCTATCTATCTATCTATCTATCTCAGTCTTATCGATATCTATCTATCTATCTATGCACCTCGGTGTGGTTTAATGGTTAGCAAGCTTGCCTTGCTAGAAACTTTTGCAACTGAGTACTGAGTTCGAAAATCACTGGGTCCCCCATACGGTCGGCCTTGTGCCACATCTAAGCGGCGCTTGGAAAATTGATTATCTATCTCAGTCCGTTTTTTCCTATCTTTAAAATAGAAACAACATTGTCATTATCTTTATATTCCCTTTTTGTCTTTTCCCTCCTCCTTTCTCCCCCTCTCTCTTTCTCTCTCTATCTCTCTATTCGATATTCCCTTTTTGTCCTTTCTCCCCCTCTCCTCTTTCTCTCTCTTCTCTCTTCGATATTCCCTTTTTGTCCTTTCCCTCCTCCTTTCTCCCCCTCTCTCTTTCTCTCTCTTCTATCTATTCGATATTCCCTTTTTGTCCTTTCCCTCCTCCTTTCCCCCTCCCCCCCCCCTCTCTTTCTCTCTCTATCTATCTATTCGATATTCCCTTTTTGCCCTCCTTTCCCTTTTTTCCCCCTCCTCTCTTTCTCTCTCTCTCTCTATTCGATATTCCCTTTTTGTTTTCCCTCCCTCCTTTCCTCCCCCTCCCCCTCTCTTTCTTTCTCTCTCTATCTATTCGATATTCCCTTTTTGTCTTTTCCCTCCTCCTTTCTCCCCCTCTCTCTTTCTCTCTCTATCTCTCTATTCGATATTCCCTTTTTGTCTTTTCCCTCCTCCTTTCTCCCCCTCTCTCTTTCTCTCTCTATCTATCTATTCGATATTCCCTTTTTGTCTTTTCCCTCCCTCCTTTCTCCCCCTCTCTCTTTCTCTCTCTATCTATCTATTCGATATTCCCTTTTTGTCTTTTCCCTCCTCCTTTCTCCCCCTCTCTCTTTCTCTCTCTATCTATCTATTCGATATTCCCTTTTTGTCTTTTCCCTCCTCCTTTCTCCCCCTCTCTCTTTCTCTCTCTATCTATCTATTCTTCCCTTTTTGTTTTTCCCTCCCTCCTTTCTCCCCCTCTCTCTTTCTCTCTCTATCTATCTTGTATTCCCTTTTTGTCTTTTCCCTCCTCCTTTCTCCCCCTCTCTCTTTCTCTCTCTATCTCTCTATTCGATATTCCCTTTTTGTCTTTTCCCTCCCTCCTTTCTCCCCCTCTCTCTTTCTCTCTCTATCTATCTATTCGATATTCCCTTTTTGTCTTTTCCCTCCTCCTTTCTCCCCCTCTCTCTTTCTCTCTCTATCTATCTATTCGATAGTCACCTAAGACTCAGCTCGTCATTGTCCAAATTCAGTAAGTTCCATATCCTTGTTTTTATCTTTAGACAATATATCTTTCTTTTTACTTCATTTCTACCCCTCTTCTCTCTCTCTCTCTCTCTCTCTCTCTCTCTCTGTGTTTATCTATCTATCTCAGTCTGTTCATATCTATCTATCTATCTATCTATCTATCTCAGTTGTCTCATATCTATCTATCTATCTATCTATCTATCTATCTATCTATCTATCTATCTATCTATCTCAGTCTGTTCATATCTATCTATCTATCTATCTATCTATCTATCTATCTATCTATCTCAGTTGTCTCATATCTATCTATCTATCTATCTATCTATCTATCTATCTCAGGCTGTTCATATCTATCTATCTATCTATCTATCTATCTATCTATCTCAGGCTGTTCATATCTATCTATCTATCTATCTATCTATCTATCTCAGTCTGCTCATATCTATCTATCTATCTATCTATCTCAGTCTGTCATATCTATCTATCTATCTATCTATCTATCTATCTATCTATCTATCTACTCTGTCTATCTATCTATCTATCTATCTATCTATCTATCTATCTCAGTTGTCTCTATCTATCTATCTATCTATCTATCTATCTCAGGCTGTTCTATATCTATCTATCTATCTATCTATCTATCTATCTATCTATCTCAGGCTGTTCATCTATCTATCTATCTATCTATCTATCTATCTATCTATCTATCTCAGTTTTCTCATATCTATCTATCTATCTATCTATCTATCTATCTATCTATCTCAGTTTTCTCATATCTATCTATCTATCTATCTATCTATCTATCTATCTATCTATCTATCTATCTCTTGTTGCTTTTATTCAACTTAGCCTATGTCCGAAATTACTTTGTTCATTTTATTCCTCATTTTCGTCTGTCATTTTCTCTCCTTTCTCTATCAATGTTTACACCCCACAAGTTGGTGTAATGGCTAACAAGCTGGATCTTATTACGACTGAGTAGTGAGTAGTGCTGATGTGTGTTGTGGTGCAATGGATATCGACTCGGAACGAAAAAACGGCGAACAGAGTTCCAAATCCAGTTGCATTCCTTGCCTTCACTTACGCACAAATACTCTTGGGAAAGGTATTAATTCGTCTTTTCCCTCCAGCTATAGGTTAAATAATAGAACAAATTTGGTTCTATAGCCTTGGCTGGCAACCAGTCTACCACAGAAAGCAATGGCAACCTGCTGCGGGATAATCTTCTGCCCAATCAGTCATGTCTCTTTTAAGACATGATCGCCCAAAGCGTGTATCATGTGTGGCACTTAATTGACTGACTGAATATAATAGTTGGAGACATGATTAAGGCTTCTACTGGGCATAAAGTGGGGGATCGGTTTTGTTTTGTTTGTTATGAAATAATAAACTGGTCACCCACGAATTACTACTTAATAATATAATAAGTTTATCCCCTCCCTCTAGCTATGAGTCAAATAACAAGACAGATTGGGTTCTGTAGCTTTGGTCGGCAACCAGTCTACCGCAGAAAGCAATGGCAACCTGCTTCGGGATAATCATGTCTCTTTCGAGACATGATCGCCCAAAGCGTGTATCACGTATGGCACTTAACTGACTGACTGAATAGTTGAAGACATGATTAAGGCTTCTACTGGGCATAAAGAGGGGGATTATAAAGTAATAAACTGGACCCCCACTAATTACTACTTAATAATATAATACATCTCTTCCCCCTCTAGCTATGAGTCAAATAATAGGACAGATCGGGTTCTATAGCCTTGGTCAGCAACCAGTCTACCGCAGAAAGCAATGGCAACCTACTGCGGGATAATCTTCTGCTCAGTCAATCATGTCTCTTTCGAGACATGATCGCCCAAAGCGTGTATCACGTATGGCATTTAACACTGTGAGTTCAGCCTTGTGCCACATCTGAGCGGCAGAAAATAAACCTTCTCTATCGCTAAATCTTTCTACCGGTTTTTCCAGTCTACTTCTTTCAATCTATTTATCTATCTATATACACACCTCAAACTCCTATAGTTGATGTCCTGGCTTTGTATCTAACTGCACATTTTCTATTATCTTTTAAATGATCTCTCTTTCCCTTCATTCTAAATCTCCGAAATTCGTCTAAATCTTTCTCATCGAACGGCCACCAACCTGATTGACAGACTGTGCGACTAAGTTGAAAGCACGTTTAAAAATTCCTCCTTTCCTGTAACTGCCATTCCACGCACAAACCGCTTGGTATCTTACATCTCTTTCGTTTGAGTGCCGGAACTCTGGGGACTTATACAAGTGCAAACCACAATCAACTTGTCACTGGGAGCAGCGAGAACAAGACGGCCGAGATGCCTAAATATCACTGACCGCTAAGTATAGAGATGAACAAGTTATAACGAGGCCGAGAGAAAAGATAAAAGATACCAATAAGCGGTCCCCAAAATGAATGATAGCCACTGGTAAACTGCGATGTCTGCCACGCCTCTTTGGTCGTGTCGTTCTCTTTCAGTGTTTTTCCAGCCTTATCTGTCCGCACCCAAATTTATTCTTCTTACCCCTTTCATCTTTTGATATGTCTCTATCTTTCTCCTTCAAATATTTTTCTTCTCTCATCTTATCTTCTAATATTTTTTCAGATGACCGTTACTCTTTCTCTTATTCTCTCTATTTCGACATTTTGTCTTCTTCATTTCTTTTTCTTTTGTTGGTAGTGGTGATGATTGGCGGGGGTATTCCTGTTTTGTGTTACACCGTTTTTTTTCTTTCTTTGTTTCTTCATTAAATTTTTTTCACGGTCTCTATTTTCCTTCTTTTTTTTTTTTTCTTCTCTAGAAACTTCTTCATTATTTCGATTTTGTCATTTTCATCAGATGACCGGCATTTTTCCTAATCTCTCTCTTTTAACACCATCTTTCCATCACTCACTTTCTCTCTCTCTATTTCTCTCTCTGTTCTTCTCTCTCTATGTCTCTCTCTGTCCTTCTCTCTCTATTTCTCTCTCTGTCCTTCTCTCTCTATTTCTCTCTCTGTCCTTCTCTCTCTATTTCTCTCTCTGTCCTTCTCTCTCTATTTCTCTCTCTGTCTTTCTCTCTCTATTTCTCTCTCTGTCCTTCTCTCTCTATTTCTCTCTCTGTCCTTCTCTCTCTATTTCTCTCTCTCTGTCCTTCTCTCTCTATTTTTAATTTTTTCGTTTCTTATCATTTTTTTTTTTTATGCAAATGACCGTCACTCTTGTGATTATTCAACTCATCTCTCTCTCTTTCTTTATTGTTCTTAGTTTTATACTCAGTCTTTTTTACAGAGTTTACATCTTTTTCTTTCTTTCTTTTTTCTTTCTTTCTTTCTTTCTTTCTTTCTTTTCCATCTCATTCTTTGTTTCTTTCTTTTTCGTTTTTCTTTCTTTCTTTTCCATCTCATCCGTTATTTCTTTCTTTCTTTCTTTCTTTCTTTCTTCTTCTGAAACACTTTCTTCGTTTTCTAGGATTTTTTTCATCTAAATGACCGTTATTGTTTCGCTTATTCTCTCTCTCTCTTTCTCTTTTTCTATTTTATTCACATTCTTTCTCACATTGTCTTTTTCTTTTTTCTTTCTCTCCCTCTCCCTCTCTCTATCTCTTATTCTCTGTTTCTACAACTCTCTCTCACTCTCTCTCTCTCTCTTTCTCTCTCTCTCTCTCTTTATTTTTATTTTATTCATCTTCTTCCTCTTTCTCTTCTATTTTTCGTTTATCTTTCGAAACTCTTTTCTCGTTTTCTATAATTTTTTAATCTAAATGCCTTTCGCTTATTCTCTCTCTCTCTCTCTCTCTCTCTCTCTCTCTCTCTCTCTCTCTCTCTCTCTCTCGTTTTTGTTCTTATTCACTTTTTTTTTCATACTCTCTTTTTCTTTCTTCTATCCTATGGTAAACATTTTTCCTTGCTTATATTCTACTAGCAGTATAGTCCGGCGTTGCTCGGGTGTAATGAAAGCTTTAAAACTAATCCATGGTCCTGGAGCTCAGACACTTTGGACGTTGGCACGAAAGACTAAAAAGCAATAGTTGTTTTCAGTTAAAGCGAAACCGTAGACTGAAAGAAAAATGAATGGATGTAAGTCAAATTTTGATGTCCTGCTATCGATATCAAATAAGTTTTTTTCGTCGCAAACTAAATTTTGAAGGCTAAATAAGTGTAAATGGTATCATGGCTGAGACTAAGAACTACAATTATACCTACATAGAGCCAAACCCGAAGCAAAAACTAAAATAAACGGGCTGAAAAAATACAGACATACAGGCAGATAAACAGACACACACACACAAACATGTTGCCTTTTAAAATCGATAATATATATATATTATCGATTTTCTGCACTATTGTAAGAACTGCAACCTTGAAACTTTTGAATATCGTTTTTTATGTCTTTGTCTATGAGTGTATCAAATTTGATTAAAATCGCACCACTGCTTCTATAAGCCGATTTTTTCGATTATCGATTTTCGATATTTATCGGGGGTACCTCGACACAAAACCTAGCTAAGAACACTCACAGACGATTATAGTACAACTGCGTAAATTTTCAAGAAAATCGGTTCAGCCGTTTCGAAGTCTATAGGTAACGGACACACAGACACACACATACGCACACAGAGACAAAGTTCCATTTATAAATAAGTTTAGATTTATATATATATATATATATATATATTAACGCTCGTTGATAACACGTACATACTTAAACAAGAAAATAATAAACAGAAACTAAAAATCCTGGAAGCAATCTACATTAAACAATTTAAACCTGGTTTGAATACAATCAATTTTGATATTTCCAATAACGTACTCAAATGTCTGTAATCAGATCAGGGACCACAACGCCACTATTTTGTCACTGTCTTCGGCCATCCGCCACGGTAGGGATGGCCTTATATTTTCAATTTAATTCTCTTTATTGTTAATAACTTAAATGTTCTATGTTTACTGTGTGTTAATATTTATTCTTTGATAATGGCTTATGTGAGCCGAAAGCTTAGACTCGATAAAAAAAATTAACAATTACTGTGATTTTTTGTTGTCTTTCAACGATATCACCATCAAGTATATCAGACGGTATGAACGGATCCTACACAAAATTAATAGACAAAACTTGTCTATATTATTCAATGAAAGCTGCATTAATGAAAAAATGCTGCCAAAATACACACAATATATATATATATATATACACGCACTAATAATTCTCTTCCTTTTCTTGATGTTTTGGTGATTAAACCTCTTTCTGATTTTTTGACTTCAGTTTGCCAGATAAAAAAATATTAGATGCCAGAATTAAAGGATACATACCTACAAAAATCTATCTATCTATCTATCTATCTATCTATCTATCTATCTATCTATCTATCTATCTATCTCATTCAGTTTATATCTATCTATCAATCTATCTATCTGCACTACCGGCCATCCCAGTTTTGTTTTTTTTAAGAAACAATGTATTTCATACTATTTTTAGTATTTATTGCCAAGTGAATAATTGTAAATGAAAATAGAATGGTTCTTTTGTTGTTATTACTTTGCAAAATTTTACAAGGCAAGGAAGCAAAAATAAAATTCGTCCGAATCACCCTAAATGTTCTTCATTCTTTCATTGATGAAACTGCAATATCAGTAATTATTAAATATTTATAAATTCATTTGATGCACATGTTATTGAGCAGTATTAAGAAAAGTACCATTCTATTTTCATTTACAATTATTTACTTTGCAAGAAATACTAAAACATAGTATGAAATACTTCTTTAAAAAAGAAAACACTGGGGTTGCCTAATAATTATGGCCTGTAGTGTATATATGTAATACAGACGGGTCTGCTATTGCGAAACATTTTATAAATAACCATAATTGTTCCGCTAACTTTAGTGTGGACACGTTTTCCATCCTAAGTACGTCACACTCAAGTTACCACCTTAAAGTGTTGAAGGCCATCTATATTCAGTCATTAAAAACAAGACTCTGTACCATGCCACGCAAGCGGGAGAACCCAGTCATGGCTGTCAGACAATTTCTGCGACCACATTATCCCCTGCATCTGGACACTTAAAGGGTTTAAATCTGGCCAGATTTAAACCCTTTTGATTATTATATGTGAAACAAAGTTAAACGAGAGACCAACAAAACTCCTCGTAACACCAAAAGATGAAATTAAGGCAAGAATTATGACAGCATTCTCCAACTTAAAGAAGGAGACCCGTCGAAAAGAGTTGCAGGAGATTACAAAGACGCAGTTGAGACAGATGCGATTTAATCAAGTAAATTTAGTCTGTAACATTTAAAGATATTTTTGTGTAATTTCGGTAAATATACGTGTTAAAATGAGATGTCAGTGTTATTTTCATTTTTATGTAATTTAGACGACAATTTATCCATCGCACCCTGCAGAGCATTTATAAATATAGACATTGAGGACATAGGAATCAGTACTGCATGGTTTAAGCCAATGGTGATTTTATTGAATAAATTTACTCATTAGTAGTTCAAGATATTTTTGTGTAATTTTGGTCAATAAAATAAGTGTTATTTTCATTTTAGTGATTTAAATGACAATTTATCGATCGCACCCTGCACGTATACTTAAAGTTTTTTTTTTTCTCTTCTTGTATCATTTTCAAAATGTTAAAATCCCATTTTTTGTCGTTTTTGTTCTAATTAAAGTGGTAATAGATATAAAACACTATCCTTTAAAATTGAATTTTTTTTCTTAAAAAAAAAAAAACGAAAACAATTAGGGTTCGCGTTGGTGCAACTTTTTTCTGTGATTTAAAAGTTAAATAGATATATTTTGATTATATATATCCTGTTTTATTTGCCTACAAATAAAGCTGGAATTCCAAGCCAAATTCAGTGCATTTTCTGCACGCATATTTCTCGAAATGAAAATAGACAAAAAAAAAAAAAAATTGGGGTAACCTGGTGCAAAGAATGCGCAACCCCATTGCGAATGGAATGTTCAAGGAATGTCATACTGTTAAAAGATGTTAGATATTGGAACCTAATAGATGTTTTTCTATGTTTCTCTACTTTTATTCTTAAACAGTACCATTTTTACTACATTTTACATTGTTCTGTCTGTTGTCTTCATATTTATTGCCATATTCGCGACGTTTCAGTCGTTCGTTGTACGATAGGACTTTCGTCAGATTATGGAAATTTAGAACCGAACATTTTATTTCGAACACTGGGGAATATTATTCTTGTTCCATTAGTCATGGCACTTCCTGATGTCTTGGTTATTTCCGTCTAACTCAAAACTAATTTTTGTTCACCATTGCTGTCAGTCAGTTAAGTGCCATACATGATACACACTTGGGCGATCATGTCTCAAAAGAGACATGACTGACTGGGCAGAAGATTATCTCACAGTAGGTTGCCATTGCTTTCTGCGATAGACTGGTTGCCAGCCAAGGCTATAGAACCCAATCTGTCCTGTTATTTGTCTCATAGCTAGAAGAGGGAGAAATGGATTATATTATTAAATAGTAATTAGTGGGGGATCAGTTTATTACTTCATAACAATGAAAAGCGATCCCCCACTTTAGGTCCAGTAGAAGCCTTAATCATATTTCTAACTATTATATTCAGTCAGTCAATTAAGTGCCATACGTGATACACGCTTTAGGCGATCATGTCTCGAAAGAGACATGACTGACTGGGAAGAAGATTGTCCCACAGTAAGTAGGTTGCCATTACTTTCTGCGGTAGACTGGTTGCAAGCCAAGGCTATAGAACCCAATCTGTCTTATTATTTAACACATAACTGGAGGGAAAAGACGAATTAATACCTTTCCTAAGGTTATTTTCGCGTAAGTGAATGCAAGGAATTCAGATGGAATTCGAACTCAGCTCCCCGATTTTTCGTTCCGAGCCGATATCCACTGCATCACAACGCACATCCATTGCTGTAGCCAGTGGATAAAAGTGATGGTTAGATCCAGTGACTTGACCGAAAGAGTTGTGAGTTCAAAACCTGGCTACAACACTCGTGAACAAAAACTTAGAGGGTTAAGTTAAAGGGAGATAACTTTAGACATTCGTAAGTGAGCTCCTACAGTACGAGGTCTTACGGTCAAACCACTCTGAAAAGACGGGTTCTCGATTGATCACCGATCATACAATCACAGAAGTTAAGTAAAGTTTCGCCTAGTCACGACCGAAATAGGTTACCGCTTGGAAACAACTGGTTCTCTTACTGACCTCCTACAATCCGATGGCTTACGGTCACATCACCCTAAAAACATCATTTCCTGCATGATCTCCGAAGTTAAGCAACGTCCTGCCTGGCCAGTACCTAGACGGGTGACCGTTTGGGAACCCTAGGTTCTGCAAGCGACCAGTTATAAGCCAAAGGCACACAATCAAACCACTCCGAAAAGACGGGTTCTCGATCGATCACCGAAGTTAAGCAACGGCGTGCCTGGTCAGTACTTAGATGGGTGACAGCTTGGGAACACCAGGTTCTGCAAGCAAATTCTTACAATCCAAAGGTTTACGATCAAACAACGATCTGTTGCGGACAAGTTTGCCCTTGAACTGCACTTCAGTATTCCTTTAAAAAAGGGTCATTATCAATCCCGGTCTTATGTATAAGAAGTCTGTCTATCTGTCTTCAGTCTTTTCACATCCATCCATCCATCCATCCATCCATCCATCCATCCATCTATCTATCTATCTCAGTACTTTCATGATCTATCTATCTATCTATCTATCTATCTATCTATCTATCTATCTATCTATCTATCTCAGTACTTTCATGATCTATCTATCTATCTATCTATCTATCTATCTATCTATCTATCTATCTATCTCATCTCAGTACTTTCATGATCTATCTATCTATCTATCTATCTCAGTACTTTCATGATCTATCTATCTATCTATCTCAGTACTTTCATGATCTATCTATCTATCTATCTATCTATCTATCTATCTATCTATCTATCTATCTATCTATCTCAGTACTTTCATGATCTATCTATCTATCTATATATATATATATATATATATATATATCTCAGTACTTTCATGATCTATCTATCTATCTATCTATCTATCTATCTATCTATCTATCTCAGTACTTTCATGATCTATCTATCTATCTATCTATCTATCTATCTATCTATCTATCTATCTATCTATCTCAGTACTTTCATGATCTATCTATCTATCTATCTATCTATCTATCTCAGTACTTTCATGATCTATCTATCTATCTATCTATCTATCTATCTATCTTTTCTTTCAAATTTTTCCTATGAATGATTTTTCATTCTCCTTCTTTTCTCTTTTTTTTTCCATTTTCCTTTCTCAAACTTCATTCCCCACCTTTCTTTCCGTCTTTCTGTTTGCCTGTCTTCTCTCTCTCTCTCTCTCTCTCTCTCTCTCTCTCTCTCTCTCTCTCTCTCTGATGCCGTCTCTACCTCGGCTTGCCATCGTATTCCACCCACTCCCGATTACATAAAGGCATTTGGCCAGAAAGGATAAGAAAACAGACGTTTGGGCGAGTCAACAACGAGACAAATCGTCAGACGGCTGAATTGACAACCAGACCCACAATCTGATTGATGGGTTGACAGACAGACAGAAAAGAAAACTTAGGCAGAAAGACAGATTGATGGTCGGGGGGGGGGGCTGATTTATGACCATCCAGCTCATTGGACAGTCCTACTATCGAAACAATGCGCTCTCTTTCTCCCCCTCCCTCTCTCTCTCTTTTTCTTCTGCATTTCTTGCACGCAACCAGCTTGCGCCAAACTCCTGAGATGCTGATCTCCGAATTCCTCCGCTAAACGCAGCATTGTCTCATGAGACCTCGAAAAAGGATACTCTTTTAAAGTCATGTGAAAAAGTTCAAACGACATCGAGATTATAACATGGAAAGACGTTGCAATCCTGTAATTATTGACATTGAATGAAGGCAGACGATATTAGTGCCATTTAAGAGGGTTTTTTTTTGTTTTTTTGTTTGTTTTTTTGTTTGTTTGTTTTTTTTTTGTTTTCTCCTTTGGATTTATTTTTTGTTGTGGTGGGTGGGGTATATAACATCAGGAATGGATAAAAGACCCACGTCACAACCTGGTCATTTATTTATTGGTTGAACAGCATATCAAATCTTTTTGGGTCATTTAATGCCGAAATTTAATTTTCTTGGGAGCTTTGATGCAATGAATATGTTATTTTGCTTTCGCAATGGAATACATGGTATATGATGCTCAGATTTTGCGCATATACATGTATGTGTGGACATGATTATTAGAGGCAGTGATATGTGTTTTTCGACATATCAACCCTTTATGGGTCATTTAACGCCGAAATTTAATTTTCTTATGAGATTTGCTGTACTAAAAAAATGTCATTCTCCTTTCACAATTGAATACATGGTAATTGATGTTCATCTTTTTGCATATACATTTTTGGGTGAACATAGTTATTAGAGGCAGTGGCATGTGTGTTTTATGTTGTGAGGCAGTCGAGACGCAGTGCAACTGGACAGTTCGGACGTACACTTCTATTTACGGACTACTAACACTCTTACTTTGTATATATGTTCTGTTATACCATCCGTCCGTGCATGGAGTACTGCTGCCATTTATGGTCAGGTGCCCCTGCCGTTCTCCTCAGTGTTCTTGACAAGCTCCAAAGGAGAGTCTGTAATGTGATAGGTACTGATCTGGCGACTCGACTGCAGCCACTTTCCCATCGTCGAAATGTGGCCTCCCTCTGTCTCTTCTATAAATACTTTCATGGCTTCTGCTCGGATGAGCTTAAGTCACTGATGCCTCCTCAACAGGTGTTTACCCGTGCAACCAGACTGGCAACTGGGTCCCACCCATTCACAGTCAGGTTAGCCAAACGCAGACGACAATTCTACTCCTGCAGCTTCCTCTCTCGCACTTCCCGCCTGTGGAACTCACTCCCGTATTCTTGCTTTCCTGACGGCTACGACTTCCAGAAATTTAAAAGCAAAGTTAATACTCACCTACTAACCACTGGACTCTAGCTCTCTCCCCTCCCCTGTATAATCTTCACGTTCTCTCCGCCCATGTATCTGTCATTGCACCTGCTTTCTCAGCTTTCTATTGTTCCTTTCTAACTAGCTTGTACTCCTCACTCTTTTCTAATTAACCTTTCTACATTTATGTAACCCCCTGCACATCAGTGGCGTTTCTGCCTTGCTCGGGGTGAAATGATTAAAAAAAAAAAATTCTAATATACTGGTTGAACCTACCTCCTTGTTTCCGTACCCAAACAGGCCACAACAGGAATACAGTTTGTTTTAAGAAATTGCAGAATATTATATAAATTATATTTTCATAGTCTTTTGCTCCTTGATTGAAGGTTAACTATTTGCCCATAGCAGGGACCCTAATAAATGCCACCACCCCAGGTAAGAGTGGATCTGAGAACAACCGCAATTAAGAGATGGTTTCACGCTCTTCAAAAACTCCAATCTCCCGATCAGAGGCCTTGCTACCGGATGTAGTCTATCGTCAAACCCAGGACACTGTTAATGTCCAACTAACTCTATAGTCTATCTACACAAATTCTGCAGTAATAAAATATCGGTTGTACCAAGAATCCTTTTAAAGCACGCCATTATTTTCACACGTTATCTTTGAAAAATAAAACATATCGCAATAACACATCACTTTCTACTTATTGTTGGCAATTAAAAGATGGCAATAAAATCCCTAACGTAAAATGAAAAATATTTAAAAAAACAGAATTTGTAAATTTTTACATGAGCCATGTTTTCTGTGTTTACAGGAAAAATTACAAATCATCAAATTCCCAAAACTAAACTTGCTCAATAAACGTAATGAAATAACTTCTATTTGTCATCATCGTCTAAAATAATGCCCTAAAGTATAGTTAATATTTCTTAATAAATTCTAACTAGACATCTGTAAATCTATCCCCTAGCATATATTGATTCTCGCATCTTCTGATAACTAATTTCTTAAGGCTTAACGGATAGATCACCCAATAAGTAGTCAACTACATATGTTTGACGAGAAGTGTATTAAAAAAAAAAATTCCCGTCTTTGTTTATTGTTCACTATTTTAAGTTGAAAAATAACTTAAAGAAAATCCTGTAACGATTTCACAATGACACGCGATAACTTTTCAGACTTGCTAAATGCTACATATATATCATTCAATTTATTTCATCACTGGCATAGAAAATGTCTGGGTCTTAAGTCATTTCAAGTCCCATACCCACCTTTACCCTTGCAATCAAATTTCTCCTATCCATCAAGACCTTGACTTTATATTGGTTCACTAAGACAAACCCTCCGAAAAATAACCCTCCTTTACTGTTTAGATTTGGTAAAGATTGTTTTCTTTTTAAGCTTGTATATATACTAATTCCTAACAGTAACAAATGTTTCACTGCCTGATGAGGTGCTAATAAGATAGTACCGAAACACAACGGCTTTTGTGTTGCAGTAAACTATGTTTGTGACTTGTTTTTTTTTTTTTTTTTTTTTTATAAACTTATAATAAAAACTAGCAGTATGCTCGGATGTAATGAAAGCTTTAAAACTAATCCATGGTCCTGGAGCTCAGACTCTTTGGACGTTGGCACGAAAGATTAAAAAGCAATAGTTGTTTCCAGTTAAAGCGAAACCGTAGACTGAAAGAAAAATGAATGGATGTAAGTCAAATTTTGATTTCCTGCTATCGATATCAAATAAGTTTTTTTCGTCGAAAACTGAATTTTGAAGGCTGAATAAGTCCTCTGAGTAAATGGTGTCATTGCTGAGACTAAGAACTACAATTATACCTACTTAGAGCCAAACCGGAAACAAAAACTAAAATAAAAGTTCTGAAAAAAATACAGACATACAGGCAGATAAACAGACACACACACAAACATCTTGCCTTTTATATATATATATATATATATATATATATATATATATATAATTGATTTTCTGCACTATCGTAAGAACTGTAACCATGAAACTTCTGAATATCGTTTCTTATGACTTTGTCGATGAGTGTATCAAATTTGATTAAAATCGGACCACTCCTTCTATAAGCCGATTTTTTCGATTATCGATTTTCGATATTTATCCGGGGTACCTCGGCACAAAACCTAACTAAGAACACTCACAGACGCTTATAGTACAACTGTGCAAATTTTCAAGAAAATCGGTTCAACCGTTTCGAAGTCTATAGGTAACGGACACACACACACACACACACACACAAAGTTCCATATATAAAAATAGATAGATAGATAGATAGATAGATAGATAGATAGATAGATAATGAACAAACTGGCATAGATAGAGAGAGAGAGAGAGGAAGAAAGACAAACCAAGATAGATAGATAGATAGATAGATAGATAGATAGATAGATAGATAGAGAGAAGAAGAAAGACAAACCAAGATAGATAGATAGATAGATAGATAGATAGATAGATAGATAGATAGATAGATAATGAACAAACTGGCATAGATAGCGAGAGAGAGAGAGGAAGAAAGACAAACCAAGATAGATAGATAGATAGATAGATAGATAGAGAGAGAGAGAGAGAAGAAGAAGAAAGACAAACCAAGATAGATAGATAGATAGATAGATAGATAGATAGATAGATAATGAAGCTTTTGTCTACATTAAGAACTTGATAGTCAATGCTAAAGTCTGAACCGCTGAATTATATGTCATTGTAGCAATTCTCTCTTTTACCACCAGTACTTCTGTACAATTGCAGACGCGTTATCATCTCGACGGTCGTGTAAACAAAGGCAATGATGACATGCAATTACTGCGACACACGAAGTTTTTATCCAGATTTTGGTAACAATATATTAGTAAGTATAATTTGTGGTCAATTTGTCTACATATTGAGAACCAGTTGTCTGGTGAATTGCAACATTCATTTCTGAAAAATCTGGGTTGTTATTTATTAAGCTTAGCTTAGTTTGTCACAAGGCCACCTGTATGGAGCTACGAATGATAATAAAACTCTATTCTTTATACTAATCGTCAACCAGACATTCTCGTCAGCCATTGCATGCTCAATTTTTACTAATTTTTTTTAATCATATCGTCCCATGCAAGGCATTTGACTGCCACTGTTTTGCAGGGGTTACATAGGAGGTAAGTTATGAGAAAGAGTGACAGGTTATATGGAATGTAAGGATGTGGGTAAGAGAAATTTGACTGTGGCTATAAAATGAGGGATCAGTTTATATATTGATTGTGTGTAGAACTGATCCCCCACTTTATATACACATTATAAGAGTATAGATTTTTTTATAATCATATCACCCCAAGCAAGGTATTTGACTGCCACTGTTGAGCAGGGGTTTACATAAGAGGAAAGTTATGAAGAAGAGTGACAGGTTATAGGGGTTGTCAGGAAGTGGATAAAATAAGCATGAGAATATTGGTGAGATGGACGCAGAAAGGAGCATGAGAGAGAGGATGCATGTTAATGAGATAGGAGATGACTATTGACTTTACATTTAAATTCTTGGAGATTGTAGTTGTCGGGGAAGTAAGTAAATGGAAGGCAATTCCACAGGCGGGAAGTGCGAGAAAAGAAGCTGTTGGAGTAGAATTTGCGTTTAAATTTTATTGGTTTCACAGTAAAAGGGTGGGACCTAGTTGTTAATCTTGTGGCACGAGTAAATTTATATATAGGGGGCACAAGTGAGCTAAGTTCATCGGAGCAGAAGCCGTGAAAGTATTTGTAGAAGAGACACAGGGGAGCAACATTGCGCCGGTGAGAAAGTGAATGTATCTGAGCTGCCAAGTCGGGATCGATCACATTACAGGTCCTCCGTTGGATATTAAGGACACCTAGGTGGATAGCAGGAGCACCCGACCAGATATGACAGCAGTATTCAATGCACGGGTGGATGGTAGATTTATTTATGTGCAAGATTGTTTCAGACGGGAAAAACTTCCTGGCCCTATACGGGAAACAGACTTTCTTAGCAGTGCATTTAGCTATGGATTCTATATAGTCATTCCACTTGAGGTTTGTTGTGAGAGTTAACCCGAGGAGTCGCAGTGTTTGGTTTCCAAGGATACTACCCTGATCCATGCTAATGGGGGGTAGGAGCGATTATCTGCGATGGTTAATAAAGAGCAGCTTTGTTTTGGAAACATTAAAATTCACGGGCCATTTCTTACTCTAGTCCGCCACGGATTGGAGGTCATTTTCAAGCTCGACAGCGAGGTTTGCTTTGTCAGCCTCGGCAGATTTTTGATCGATGCGAGAGTAAACCGTAGTGTCGCCAGCGTATATGCCTACTTGGGATCTTATTACATATGGGAGATCGTTAATGTAGATAAGTAAAAGCATAGGACCTAGAATAGAGCCTTGACGGACACCCGCGTTCGTATGATAGGATTGGGAGGCATGTCCGTTCAATACTACCTTCATTGCGCGATTTGAAAGGAATGACTGGATAAGGTCAAACAATTGTCCAGTTTTACCATAGCTTCGCAGCTCGCGTAGAAGGCCAGCATGCCAGACTCTGTCAAACGCTTTGGAGATATCTACTTCCTCATCTGAATTTAGTTTGGCACAAGGCTA
>JBBBDQ010000854.1:182500-275000 GCA_037127315.1 Ascarosepion bandense
TAACACATCTGGTCTCGGGTTCCAGCTATATACTTAGCTATTCTTTCTAAAATCCAAATAATCTGCAATGTTATTGTCCTTGACATGCCATCTCGGTTTCAGCCGTTTTCCCACCGCTGTAAAATAGCTTACCTGTGTATTATCTATAAATACTTTCATGGTAATTTTGCTGAAGAACATTCCTCGATGATAACTAGACTTTATAGGTTTAGGTGCAGTACAGGATTAGCGGGAAGGTCTCAATTGAAATGGCTAGATGCAACTGTAAGTTCTATGCTAACATTTTCTTCTAACGCAGTCTTTCTGACTTCTGGCTTGTTGCTTCCCAGTCAACTCTTATCTTCAAAGATTTAAAAGCAATGTCAATTGTTATTTTCTGTCTTCTTAATTCCTGTTCTTTTATTGTTCTCTCTCCTTAATAATGTTGTTTTTTCTCTCATCCTTTCACACTCAGTAACCCTTAAATGCAATGTCAATCGTTATCATCTGTCTTCTTAATTCCTCTTCTTTTATTGTTCTCCCTCCTTAATAATGTTTTTCTTTTTCTCATTCTTTCACACTCAGTAACCCTTAAATGCAATGTCAATCGTTATCTTCTGTCTTCTTAATTCCTCTTCTTTTATTGTTCTCTCTCCTTAATAATGTTTTTCTTTTTCTTTTTCTTTCACACTCAGTAACCCTTAAATGCAATGTCAATCGTTATTTTCTGTCTTCTTAATTCCTCTCCTTTTATTGTTCTCTCTCCTTAATAATGTTTTTCTTTTTCTCTTTCTTTCACACTCAGTAACCCTTAAATGTAATGCCAATCGTTATCTTCTGTCTTCTTAATTCCTCTCCTTTTATTGTTCTCTCTCCTTAATAATGTTTTTCTTTTTCTCTTTCTTTCACACTCAGTAACCCTTAAATTCAATATCAATCGTTATGTTCTGTCTTCTGAATTCCTGTCCTTTTATTGTTCTCTCTCCTTAATAATGTTTTTCTTTTTCTCTTTCTTTCACACTCAGTAACCCTTAAATGTAATGCCAATCGTTATCTTCTGTCTTCTTAATTCCTCTCCTTTTATTGTTCTCTCTCCTTAATAATGTATTTCTTTTTCTCTTTCTTTCACACTCAGTAACCCTTAAATTCAATATCAATCGTTATCTTCTGTCTTCTGAATTCCTGTCCTTTTATTGTTCTCTCTCCTTAATAATGTTTTTCTTTTTCTCTTTCTTTCACACTCAGTAACCCTTAAATGCAATGTCAATCGTTATCTTCTGTCTTCTTAATTCCTCTTCTTTTATTGTTCTCTCTCCTTAATAATGTATTTCTTTTTCTCTTTCTTTCACACTCAGTAACCCTTAAATTCAATATCAATCGTTATCTTCTGTCTTCTGAATTCCTGTCCTTTTATTGTTCTCTCTCCTTAATAATGTTTTTCTTTTTCTCTTTCTTTCACACTCAGTAACCCTTAAATGCAATGTCAATCGTTATCTTCTGTCTTCTTAATTCCTCTTCTTTTATTGTTCTCTCTCCTTAATAATGTTTTTCTTTTTCTCATTCTTTCACACTCAGTAACCCTTAAATGCAATGTCAATCGTTATCTTCTGTCTTCTTAATTGCTCTTCTTTTATTGTTCTCTCTCCTTAATAATGTTTTTCTTTTTCTCATTCTTTCACACTCAGTAACCCTTAAATGCAATGTCAATCGTTATCTTCTGTCTTCTTAATTCCTCTTCTTTTATTGTTCTCTCTCCTTAATAATGTTTTTCTTTTTCTTTTTCTTTCACACTCAGTAACCCTTAAATGCAATGTCAATCGTTATCTTCTGTCTTCTTAATTCCTCTCCTTTTATTGTTCCTTCTCCTTAATAATGTATTTCTTTTTCTCTTTCTTTCACACTCAGTCACCATTAAATGCAATGTCAATCATTATCTTCTGTCTTCTTAATTCCTCTTCTTTTATTGTTCTCTCTCCTGAATAATGTTTTTCTTTTTCTCATTCTTTCACACTCAGTCACCATTAAATGCAATGTCAATCGTTATCTTCTGTCTTCTTAATTCCTCTTCTTTTATTGTTCTCTCTCCTTAATAATGTATTTCTTTTTCTCATTCTTTCACACTCAGTAACCCTTAAATGCAATGTCAATCGTTATCTTCTGTCTTCTTAATTCCTCTTCTTTTATTGTTCTCTCTACTTAATAAAGTTTTTCTTTTTCTCATTCTTTCACACTCAGTAACCCTTAAATGCAATGTCAATCGTTATTTTTATTCCTGTTTTTATTTTCCTCTCTCCTTAATAGTATTTTTTTATCGAATATGATTTAACCTCTTCAGTCCTCCTGGCTTTATACTTTTGGTCTTGATACAATCTCTACTTCTTCTTCTGAGGTGCCAGGTCAAGACCGATATCATTGTCGATTCTTCTTTAAATCTCTAAATGCATAACCGAAACATCTAAATAGAAATATCAATTTATCAATATTTAATGCATGGGCGAATATTATTATTCAATGAGTGGCGTTGGGGTACAAATATACGACTCTGAATATACGTCATCAATTTCGATATATGTACACCAGACAAATACATCACAGCCAAATGTGCTCTGTATGAGAGATTTTGGTAAAAGTTTTCAGAACTTAGCACTTAGGGTCCTTTTAAAAAAATTCATGTATACCTTAATTTTCAGGTCCGTTTAGACTGTCTCCGATTCAGGGTGTTCCCCAGTATCAAGGCATGGCTCCCAATCCTCCTTGGGTGTTTCATCCTTCCAACTTAAAAAAAAAACACTCTTGATATTAGGCCAGGAGGCAGATCATGAACACAAATGCACCGTCACCGATCGTGAGGAACAAATCTGTAAGGGTGACCCCGTGCCTTGACCTTGCGTGGAACTCGTACGTACTTCCCATCACTAAATATGCTGGGAAAACTGTCGACTCTCTGTACCACTTCAGCAAATGCATGAATCTTCCCGCCATACTCAATCTTTTGTGAAAAGATTAAGCCAGATAAAGCCGAAATGGAGTACTGCTACCATATAAGAGTGGGAGCCATCACTCTCGATAAACTCCAAGATCGTTTCCGTGTCCTTGTCGCTCTATCGCTATTTTCAGGGAGAATGTTCAGAGGAATTACACTCATTAGTTCCACCAGTCCTAACCTTCACATATAAGACCCGCCATGACACGCACGTTGTAACAAACCACCCTCATTCCCTTAACCCTCCCCTGGTTAGGTGTAAGTTCCACTCATCAGCTTCTTCCCACAAACCGATGTCTTGGGAAACCGAGTCCCAAGAGGATGCTTTCCTGATCTCTACAATCTTAATCTGTTAAATCTAGTGTTAACTGCTATCTTCTCCACATATCCGCAGAAACTGTGCCTCTTACTCTGTAACCCTCTATTTGCATTGTAGAACCGACTCCCAAGAGGATGTTTTCCTGATCTCTACAATCTTATTCTGTTCAAATCTAGTGTTAACTGTTATCTTCCCCACATATCCGCAGAAACTGTGCCTCTTACTCTGTAACCCTCTATTTGCATTGTAGAACCGACTCCCAAGAGGATGCTTTACTGATCTCTACAATCTTATTCTGTTCAAATCTAACTGCTATCTTCCCCACATATCTGCAGAAACTGTGCCTCTTACTCTGTAACCCTCGACTTGCATTGTAAAACCGACTCCCAAGAAGATACTTTCCTGATCTCTACAATCTTAATCTGTTCAAATCTAGGGTTAACTGTTATCTTCTCCACATATCCCTATAAACTGTGCCTATTGCTCTGTAACTCTCTACCTGCTTCCCCGATCAATACAATCTTAGCCTATTCAACTAACTCCCAAGTGGATGCTTTCCTGAATTCTATAATCTTAACATGTTCGAATCTAGGGTTAACCATTATCTTCCCCATAAACTGTGCCTCTTACTCTGTAACCCTCTACTTGTATTGTAGAACCGACTCCCAAGAGGATGCTTTCCTCATCTCTACAATCTTATTCTGTTCAAATCTAGGGTTAACTGGTATCTTCTACATATAACTGCATAAAAGGCGCTTTTCACTCACTAATCCTGTACCTTCATTGGGGAACTGACTCCCAAGTGGATGCTTTCCTGATCACTACAGTCTTAATCTGTTTAAGTCTAGTGTTAACTGCTATCTTCCCCACATATCCCTATAAACTGTGACTATTGCTCTGTAACTCTCTACCTGCTTCCCCGATCAATACAATCTTAACCTATTCAAGTGGCTTAGCTGTTATCTTCGCAACATATCCGCATAAAATGAGACTCTTACTCTGTAAGCCTTTTCCTTGAGTGGTCTCTTGTACAGAACCTTGTACAGGGCGAAAACAACTTTGTAAAAAGGGGACATTCCTAGCTGATTACAGTCAATTTTAAATCTTTTCATTTGTACCCTGTTATTTGCATGTGCATGTGGTATAGTGCATGGATCGGCAACCTACGGCATGCGTGCCACACGTGGCACGCCAAGCAATTTTTAAGGGCACGCCAATTGTGTAAAACTCAAAGTATGTTGCTGATATTGAGCAAATGACTAACAGCATGCACAACGCAAAGATCCCGTTAATAATAAAAACTCAAAAAAAATTTTTTTAAAGTTTATTTCTGTTAATATTAATATGGTTAATTAACATTTTTATTATTAATATGTTATATGTTAATATTATATTAATTATATGTTTTTATTATTACATTATTATTATTTATTATTATTACATGTTATTATTAACATTATAAAATGTTAATATGTTAATTAATATTTATGTTAATATGGTTTTCATATTATTGTGTAGATAAAATATAATGTAGAACAGGT
The DNA here is from genome assembly GCA_037127315.1 of Ascarosepion bandense. Taxonomy (NCBI): domain Eukaryota; kingdom Metazoa; phylum Mollusca; class Cephalopoda; order Sepiida; family Sepiidae; genus Ascarosepion; species Ascarosepion bandense. The sequence goes on from JBBBDQ010000854.1 coordinate 187,323, forward strand.
ATACTTGACTTATATAAAAACTAGCAGTATAGCCCGGCGTTGCTCAGGTGTAATGAAAGCTTTAAAACTAATCCATGGTCCTGGAGCTCAGACTCTTTGGACGTTGGTACGAAAGACTAAAAAGCAATAGTTGTTTCCAGTCAAAGCGAAACCGTAGACTGAAATAAAAATGAATGGATGTAAGTCAAATTTTGATGTCCTGCTATCGATATCAAATAAATTTTTTTCGTCGTAAACTGAATTTTGAAGGCTAAGTCCTCTGAGTAAATGGTATCATGGCTGAGACTATGAACTACAATTATACCTACTTAGAGCCAAACCCGAAGCAAAAACTAAAATAAAAGACTGAAAAAATACAGACATACAGGCAGATAAACAGACACACACACACATCTTGCCTTATATATATATATATATATATATATATATATATATATATATATATATATATATATTGATTTTCTGCACTATTGTAAGAACTGCAACCTTGAAACTTCTGAATATCGTTTCTTATGTCTTTGTCTATGAGTGTATCAAATTTTATTAAAATCGGACCATTCCTTCTATAACCCGATTTTTTCGATTATCGATTTTCGATATTTATTGGGGGTACCTCGACACAAAACCGAGCTGAGAACACTCGCAGACGCTTATAGTACAACTGTGTAAATTTTTTTAAAAATCGGTTCAGCCGTTTCGGAGTCTATAGGTAACGGACACAAACACACACAGACACACACACACAAATTTCTAAATAAACTTATTTATAAATAAGTTTAGATTAAAAATGTGAAAATAATTTCTTGCATATATGAATCCATTTTTGACAATGAACGCTCCCAAATGAAGTCGAAATGAGTTAAATGCAAAATTTAACCTCTTTTCAGATATTTTACTCTTCTTTGCAGAACATGTTTTCTAGACGTTTATTTTTTTAATTGAAATATGAAATTAGTTTTAATCTTCCTCTCAAGTGCAAATATCATTTCCCCAAAAGAATATCTGCTACATTTTGTCTGAAAGTAGACAATTTCGGAATTTTAGAACTTATCTAACTTTGTCCTAACTCAAAGTATTTTTCAGATTACGGTTATTTTAAATTAATCAAAATTCACACATGCTTAATTGTTTATTTCATATAATAAGTTTCCTTTTTTACTAAGGTCATTATAATCTCCCTGAAATTAATGCAATAAGTGATAGATTTAACATGACATTCTTTTAACTGGCCTATATTTTGTACCTGTTTCGAAAGCAACCACATTACTTCAAATATTAAAACGGCAGAAGAATGATCACCTACATTTAAAATGCTGAAAGGCTACATGAATTCGAACTCAGTGCGCCGATTTTCCATACTGAACCGCTAACCATACAAGCAAATTCCACTTTAAAACTTTCTACTTTACTTTTTATTGATATCACCCCAAACAAGGCATTAAAGCCACTAAGACATAAAAGATTACAAGGTGTGGAAGAATTAGAAACAGAATTATTATTATGAGCGGGAAGAGGAAAGAGTAATCAGTAGAACAGTAGATGGCAATTGATATTGCATTTACATTTTATTTTTAATCGATATCGCCCCAAGCAAGGCAATAAAGCCACTAAGACACAAGAGGTTACAATGTGTGGAAGAATTAGAAACAGAAAGGTTAATAATGAACAAGAAAAGAAAAGAGTAATCAGGAGAACAATAGATAGAAATTTACATTGCATTTACATTTTATTTTTAATCAATATCGCCCCAAGCAAGGCAGTAAAGCCACTAAGACACAAGAGGTTACATTTTATTTTTAATCAGTAAAGCTTACTACTAGATTGGCAGTTAGATCTCTTTGTTTTACTTTTGAACTATTCTCGAATTTGTCACCTTTGTAAATCCGGTTGTTATCTTTCTCTACAATTTTCATAAATATAATACATTGTCAATTGTTATTGACTTCCTAAATCCAGTCCCTTCATTGTGCTTTTCTTTACTTCTCCTCAGGCTTATGGCCATATCACGTTGAATACACCGGTTTCTCGCTCGATCACCGAAGCCTGGTCAGTACTTAGATGGGTGACCGCTTGGAAATACCAGGTGCGTAAGCGTTTAGTGACGGATGTGCGTTGTGGTGCAGTGGATATCGGCTCGGAAAGAGAAATCGATGAGCCGAGTTCGAATTCCAGTTGAATACCCTGCATTCACTTAAGCACTGGTACCCTTGGGAAATGTATTAATCCTTCCCTTCACTTCAGTCATGGGTTAAATAACAAGAGTAGGACTTGCGGACGTTGCCCTTAAAAACAAATCCCAATAAATCGTGATACTCGAAACAGAAAAATGTATTTCTAGACACGAAAACTTATATAAACAACAATAAATTGTTGAAAGAAAACGGTATTACCAGCAATAAATAAATAAAGTTTAGTTGTCAATAAATGACCCGCCGAGGTTGATTTGCCATAAAAACAAAACAAGTACCCAAATCACTTCTCCTCACAAAAGCTTTCTCATTTTCTTTCATTCTATGTAACCACCGCGTCTTAGTGGCATTGTTACCTTGCCTTGGGTGAAATGCTTGAAAAAATAGGTTAGTGAATTCAGTATGTCCCTTTTTCCAAGGTAAATCAGTCATGATTACGAATTTTGACTTTTTTTTTTCTTGTTGTCCTTCGTAAAGGGAAAGTTGTTGGTGTCAAGGATTACCTCCCTTTAGTCCAGTTGCGTTTCTCGCACACCAGATGCCACCCCCCACCCACATTGCAGCTTTAACAAGAATAAACATAATAGATTTTTCTCTGTTTTACAGACATCGTGCGTGGAATTGAATTAAATTTTCAAGACTTTCGTTTCATTTTCAAGGTTTATAGAGAGCGTCCCACGTGATTCTACCTTCAAGAGACCGGGGGGGTGAGGGTAAGATCTCTAATAAGCAGTTTGTAAATCTTGGAAAGAAGCCAGACTGTCTGCACGAGTCAATCGGGTCTTTTGTCTGAATTGATCTCCAATATTGATCAATGATGTTTTATTAAACGCCTTTTCTAGAGGACATCGCAATAGGGGCGATGGTATTGTTTACCCTGAGAAAGACTCCAAGAACTAAACATGGAGATTTTGAACTCACGCCAAAAAAGCTGCCAAAGTTTTGGAAACTTGGAAATATCGGTCATGTAAAAGGGTATTTTTCTTTGCTTTTTTATTTTATTTTTATTTATTTTTTTAACTACCGCTTACCGACCGGTTCCACGGTACTAGAGCAATATAACACGAATAAAGCTGTTGACAATTGTTGAATTGATACACACACACTCAGGGCTGATAGTTATAGTAGCAGGGAATTAATTCATATAAACATTCTTCTTGTTGTGTGTGCTGTGTCCCTTCAGGACATGGGAGGTCATGGCCTTCCATAATTTCATGCCCTTTAGCTCATTGAACAGGTGAAGGGGCTCATCCCTTGTTCCCTGTTTAGGATGTGGTTTCCGGCTATCTCTTTTCCAATCTTTTCACTTTGTTTTTTTTTTTTTTCAATTGGAGTAGATAGATCTATCTATCGCCCGTTTCACACTCCACCCACGTCTATTGAACAGATTAAGTGGCTCATCCCTTGTTCCCTGTTTAGGATGTGGTTTCCGGCTTTCTCTTTCTCACTTTGTTTTTTTGTTTCTTTTTTCAATTCGAGTAGATAGATCTATCTATCGCCCGGTTCACACTCCACCCACGTCTATTGAACAGGTGAAGAGGCTCATCTCTTGTTCCCTGTTTAGGATGTGGTTTCCGGCTGTCTTTTTTCCAATCTTTTCACTATTACGTAGCCTCCTGCACATCAGTGGCGTTACCACCTTGCTCGGGGTGATACGATTAAAAGAAAACAAAAAAAATTAACATTATTACTTTTTATCTTTTCGCTATCTCTTCTAATTCATAATCATAAGCATCTTTGTTAGGTAGGTTATTCGGTACGTTCCTACCTCTTTCTCCCTCTCTCTCTCTCTCTCTCTCTCTCTCTCTCTCTCTTATTTTCAGTATTTCCTGTGAATATCAAATTCCCCAAGCCCTCTTTCCTCATTCTGCCAGCCATTTACACAAGCTCGTTAAGTAGGTTATTCTTCGAATTTTTCTCTCTTGCCTTCAGAATGTGCTGTGAATGTCAAACTCTCCAAGTCCTCTCTTCTCCTTCAGACAACTATTTAGGTAGACTATTAGCTGCATTCCTCTCTATTCAATATGTCCTGTGTCAAATTTTCCAACATCTCTTTCCTAAATATATGTCCTAGAAATTTTAATTCTCATTCTGATTATTAAAAGAGTTTTTTTTTATTTCCATTTTCCCTAAAACTTCGACATTGGTCACATGTTCGGCCCATGGCATCCCCAGTAGTATCACATTTCGGTTGCTTCAAGTCTCTTCATCATCTGTAAAGGGATTGTCCAACATTCACTGCCATATAGAAAGACTGATATTACATAACAGCTCAGTACACTTTTCTTTCTTTCTGTTGCTTCAAGTCTCTTCTTCATCTGTGAGGAGATTGTCCAGCATTCACTGCCATATAGGAGGAGTGATATTACATAACATTTCAGTACTCTTTTCTTTGTTTCTGTTGCTTCAAGTCTCTTCTTCATCTGTGAGGAGATTGTCCAGCATTCACTGCCATATAGGAGGACTGATATTACATAACAGTTCAGTACTCTTTTCTTTGTTTCTCTTGCTTCAAGTCTCTTCTTCATCTGAAGAGATTGTCCAGCATTCACTGCCATATAGGAGAACTGATATTACATAGCAGTTCAGTACACTTTTCTTTGTTTCTATTGCTTCAAGTCTCTTCTTCATCTGAAGAGATTGTCCAGTATTCACTGCCATAGAGGTGGACTGATATTACATAACAGTTCAGTATTCTTTTCTTTGTTTCTATTGCTTTAAGTCTCTTCTTCATCTGAAGAGATTGTCCAGCATTCACTGCCATATAGGAAGACTGATATTACATAACAGTTCAGGACTCTTTTCTTTGTTTCTCTTGCTTCAAGTCTCTACTTCATCTGTGAGGAAATTGTCCAGCATTCACTGCCATATAGGAGGACTGATATTACATAACAGTTCAGTATTCTTTTCTTTGTTTCTATTGCTTTAAGTCTCTTCTTCATCTGAAGAGATTGTCCAGCATTCACTGCCATATAGGAAGACTGATATTACATAACAGTTCAGGACTCTTTTCTTTGTTTCTATTGCTTCAAGTCTCTTCTTCATCTGTGAGGAGATTGTCCAGCATTCACTGCCATATAGGAGGACTGATATTACATAACATTTCAGTACTCTTTTTGTTTGTTTCTGTTGCTTCATGTCTCTTTTTCATCTGTGAGGAGATTGTCCATTGATAAAGCAGTACCAATATCTGATTGTTCTGTGAGGTCTGACATTTACTTTACAAAATATTGTGACGGGATTGTATCATTGTTTCATATTAGCTTCTTCTGTTTTGTCGACTGTTTTGTCCGCTTCAAGGACCACGGAACCGATAAACGGGCTTCTACTGTGTCGTATTCCTTCAAGATGTGGGAGATCATGTCTGTCTATAACTGATTATTTTTGTAGCTATTAGCAACGTTTGTATTTTCCCCATTTATCCTACTCTCCATTTCGCTATCTAATAACTATGTGGTCAAAATATAAAACTTATATCTGCTTTTGATGGGAATAAAAGTAGCATGACATGTTTTGTGCATTACGAAACAACGGACAATGGTTTTTACATTTCAAAAGGTTTAAAATCTGTAGCATTTACTGAAGCCAGCAAAATTATATGAATTTTCGGTTCAGGTTCTACAAATACTTTCACGGCTTCTGCACTGGTGCTCCCTATACATAAATTTACTCGATCCACAAGATTAGCAACTATGTCCCACCCTTTTGCTGTGAAACCAATAAAATGTAAACGCAAATTCTACTTCACCAGCTTCTTTTTTCGTACTTGCTCCTGTGGAATTCCCTTCCGTTTACCTGCTTCTCCGACAGCTACAATCTCCAAGAATTTAAATGTAAAGTCAATAGTCATCTCCTATCTCACTATCTGCATCCTCTCTCTTATGCTCCTTTCTCCGTCCACTCCACTCTCGTCAGTATTCTCATCCTTCTCTTACCCACTTCCTGACACCCCCTATAACCTGTCACTCTTTCTCATAACTTTCCTCCTATGTACCCCACTGCAAAACAGTGGCAGTAAAATGCCTTGCTTCGGGCGATATATATATATATATATATATATATATATATATATATATATATATATATATATATGTGTTAGTCATCCACATACAAGCCTGTTTCTCTGTATCACAGCTCATCAGTGTGGCTAGACGCATCCACTTGCTTCTGGCCGGGATTGATATATATATATATGAGATATTTAAAAGATAAAATGGATTTTTTAAAAATACTTAAAAAACAGCAGATTGCCCAAAATTAATTTTGATTCTGTTCAACAAATATCTTCAATAAATTATGAAAGGGGAAAAAAATGAAATTCGTTTAAGGTTTCTGTCCTTAAATCAAAATCATACTGTTCTCGTGAGGTTAAATTTGCGAAGACAATCAGAATTTACAGTCCTGACCACATAAAAGCGTACAAGTTTATCTTCTTTCTCCGCACACACGGGCACCTTGATGTTGTGTAATGATTAACAAGATTGTCTCGATAGAACCTATTCCTATTGAATAGTGAGTTCGATCCTCACTGGTTACCGTATACTTTCGGCCTGGTACCACATGCCAACGGCGCTTAGAAAATCAACTCTCTGAGTACATATTATAACAGTACAGGGTGCAATGAATAAATTGTCGGCTAAATTCCAAAAATTAAAAATAACTCTGTTATCGCATTTTAACATGCAGTACTGTGCAAAAGTATTAAGATATGAACTATTTTATCTTTTATGAGGCATCAAAATAAAGTTTAACCCCCCCCCCTCTGTCCTAACTCTTTTGCACACTACTGGTAGTGTGCAAAAGTATTAGGACAGGGGTGATTTTCCTAAAAATCTCACTGAAATTCAAATACAGGGTGAAAAGCCAAACCTTTGTAAGAATTATTTAACTAAAAAGAAAGAGGAAGGAAGGTTTTGGAATTTGAATTGGCCCCACAAAGCCCTGATCTCAATCCTATTAAACATCTATGGGATATTTTGAATAAGAAAATTGATAAATCTAATGTTACTTTGCAAGACACACTTTGGGAACAAATACAAGCTGCTTGGCAGGAGATACCATTAAATACATTGAAGAAGCTTGTGATGTCAATGCCTGACAGAATGAAGGCTGTGATCAAAACAAAAGGCTATTATACTAAATATTAAATTTATTTTGTAACAAGTATTGTTTTCTTGTTAAAGCATTTGTTGAGTAAATCAAATAAAATTACTTTAATTAAATTGTTTATTTTCTGTCAATATGCCTCATAAAAGATACAGTAGTTCTTGTCCTAATACTTTTGCACAGTACTGTATATATTTACCAAAATTACATAAAAATATTTTTAAATACTCAAAAGTTAAATTATTCAATAAAATCACCATTGGCTTCAACCATGGCATCCAGATGACTTTGGAATCTCCAGCAACTCTTCTGGACTGTCTCCTTGTTTAAGTTGATAAATGCTGCCATAATCCTTGCTTTCAGTTCATTTTTGGCGTTAGAAAAAGTTTTGTTGGTCTCTCTCTCAACTGCATCCCACGCATAATAATCAAAGAGTTTGCAGTCTGGGGAGTTAGGTGGGTAGATGCAAGGGTTGATATGGTCGCAGTTATTGTCTAGGAACCATGACTGGGTTCTACTGCTTGTGTCGCATGGTACAGAATCCTGTTGCCAGACATCGGAACTTCCAACAGCCACCCACTTGAGCGATGGCAACACTAGCTCATGAAGGCACATGATTTTTGTTTTTAATCATTTCACCCCAAACAAGGCATTCCACTGCCACTATTGCGCATGGGCCTACATAGGGGAAGGTAAAGAGAAGGAGTGGTTAGATATAGGGAATATCCGAAGGAAGGTGATAGATGGGTAAGGATACCGAGGATGAGGTTAGGGTAGATGGTAAGAGTGTTTGAAAGAATGGGAGCGAGTTAGTGTGTTAGGAGGTGTCTGTCTGTTATATATCAATAAACAGACAAACACGCATATATATAAAAATATAAGTTATATTTTTATTGATGAACGATGGACCGTGTAGCCTAGGATACAGAGAGTTGAGGGAGCGCGCCTCTAAGGGTTGACGAATGCGTACCCCGCAATAGCAGCATGCTATTGGGGGCAGCTGTGAACTGCCTTCCTTCGTGTTCTGTGGTTCTGCTGCTACTTCTGCTCTCACTTCTTCTGACTCATATCGCGAAACACTGAGACGCGGGTGAATGTTTTAAGAATATATATAATCGGTGTATTCGCAAAGAAATAACCAAACAATGCAGTTGTTTTCCAGCAACGATGTTGAGATATATTTATAATTGGCGATTTTGTTGGCTGTTGTTAACTGCATAATTAAAAATACACTTTAAAACTCTCGATAACATTTAAGTCATTTCTATGCTGTAGAAATGTCACGCAAAACACAAACATTTTTAAATTTTGACAATATCTGTGTAAAGATTACAAATTGACGTTTACGAACAAATTCTTTTGACGAGATCAAAATTAAAGAACCCTTTCGTTTCTCTGATTTTCCTATTGTGGTAGCATTCAGCTACATTTATAATTTGTTAATGTTTACCAATTTTGATTTAGTTCATGCAATACAAGGCCAAATGGAGAAAATGGAGAGGGTCATTTTACGCTAATACTCCAATTGGGGAAAGTTTGTGTACGTAGAACATCGATTGTTTTTTTTTTTTTAATTCGGCTCGAGTACTGATCAGAAAAACTCAACTATTTCAACCATACAACTGACCTTCATAATCACATTGAGAATAGTTGTTCGTCAATATTTCTATCGGGTTGTCTGGAAAGTTCATGCCGCTTTTTAAGTAAAATTAAGACACAACCCAAAATTATTTCATTAAATATTTATTCTACGAAATATTAACTATTTTCTTGCACAAACCAAAGAAAACATTGTTATCAACAAGTTAATCCAATTATCCACTTAAACTCACTTCACACATATGGTAAAATATTAACAACAAAATAAATCACCAACTCAGACGCCCTGCACCCACAGATAGGTAAATATTTCAACTTTAACACCCCACTCCTCTTTAACACTCCTCTCCTCCAACTTTAACACCCCCGTCAACCCCAAACCTACGCGCTAGGCATAATACTCTCTCTACTTCACCGGCGTTCCCTACATATATTCCTGACCCCCTATCTCTCTACCGAACAATCCATTTTTCTCAATGGCAAAAGTATGCATTTTTTTTTCTAACTGGACTTATTATAAACACGAGCAGAGAACACACACACTATTAAATCAATGAGTCACTCACCTTTCGTTGATGTCTATAGTCGCGGCTGCTAGATATTTTCGTCTTCTTTTTTTCTGGTGGCAGTAATTCTGTTGCCGTGGTAAACCCAATAATGTTCGTATCAATCTGTTTTGTTGTTTCAAAACCAAGTCACTTAGGCACCAAATGATGTTTGTTATATAGCGACAAACACGCATATATATAAAAATATATCAAGTGATATTTTTATTAATGACGATGAACCGTGTAGCACAGGGACAGAGAATTGAGAGCGCGCTTCCAAGGGTTGACGGGGGGGACGTCGTATCTGTTGCTCCTCTCTCTGACTAGACTCGTCTGTCTGACTCTCTGACTGACTAGACTAATCCGTGCTTTCGCGGTCTTTATATATCTTCCAAAACCGGGACTTGTTTCTTCCGGCTTTGCCTTGATCACGCGACGCCCACGCGACGCCTACGTAATTCTCAGAGTCACCTGTCTGTTTGCCTCTGAGTTATTTCCGCATCTGCCGGAAATAAGGTCAAACAAACATCCGTTCCTTTCAACGACCGGAAAACACCCCCGCTTCCTCACTTCCTCGGGTGGGCCTAGATTGTTATATTACATATTGACCTTACATTTAAACTCCTGGAGATTGTAGCCGTCGGGGAAGCAATCATGTGGAAGGGAATTCCACAGTCGGGAAGTGCGAGAGAAGAAACTGTTGGAGTAGAAGTTGCGGTTGCATTTTATCGGTTCCACTGTAAAAGGGTGAGATCTAGTTGCTAATCTAGTATCTCATTCAAATTCGTACCTAGGGGGCACCAGTGATCTAAGTTCATCGGAGCAGAAGCGGTGAAAGTATTTAGAGAAGCGACATAGGGAAGCCACGTCGCGCCGGTGAGAGAGAGACTGCAGGCGGTCTGCCAAGTCGGTATCGATCACATTACAGACCCTCCGCTGTACCTTGTCGAGAAGCCCGAGGAGAATAGCTGGGGCACCCGACCAGATATGACAGCAGTATTCAATGCACGGGCGGATGGTAGATTTATATATGTGCAGGATAGATTCAGACGGGAAAAACTTCCGGGCCCTGCACAGAGAACCGACTTTCATAGCAGCGGATTTAGCAATGGATTCGATAGAGTCTTTCTACTTGAGGTCCGCTGAGAGTGTGAGGCCAAGGAGGCGTAGTGTTTTACTCTCTGGGAGGCAAGCATGGTAGGCCTCCGTGTTCAGTCCGAGGCCATCACCAACAAATTTGGAAAAAAAATTTTATCAGAATGATCAATGATATTTCCGAGCAGGTAATTACGAAGGTAATCAATGGTGATTACCTTCGTAATCACCATTGGATTCATCCAACTCTTTCCGAATCCTCTGCACTGTCTTCAGATTAATAAATATAAGCTTTACTTATTAACTTAATAACCTAATTGGAACGATAACTGTAGTAAATCTTTAAAGATTTTTGAAACTTTATAGATTATTATAAATAAAAAATAAAAACGAAAACAATTATTAATAAGTTTTGAAAGGAGACGTGAGAGAACAAGAGAAAAGGTGTTAAGAGCTACAAGGATAGGTGAATGTGGAGGGCCATGATCGCTTATATCCTGAAAGGACACTACATGTAAACGGAATGAAAATTTCATGCTTTCACTCGCAAATACCCTTGGGAAAAGTCGGTCTCTTCTCTCTCCAGCTGTGGATTAAATAGCAGAACAGATTGGGTTCTATAGCCTTTGTTGGCAACCAGTCTACTACAGAAAGTAATGGCAACCTACTGTGGAAAACCACTGCCCAGTTAGTCATGTCTCTTTCTAGACATGATCGCCCAATCGTGTATTACGTATTGCGCTTATCTGACTGACTAGTTTTGGTATGGATATTCTCCCCTAACATGCATTCTATATTAAAATGAGTCTAGCTCGCATATATTCTATTGTATGTTGAATAAAGATTCGTCAGAATCCATTTTGTACATCTACCATTTGTCCGTACATTAAGTACTATTGCTATATCTGGTCGGGTGCTCCTGCTATTCATCTCGAGGTTCTCAACAAAATCCAAAGAAGGATTTGCAATATAATAGATCCTGACCTGGCAGCTCGCTTTCAGTCACTTTCTCAGCGACGTAATGTGGCTTCCTTCTGTCTTTTCTACCAATATATTCATGGCAACTGGTCTGACGAGCTTTTTATCCCTCCGATCACATGTATTTACATGTGCTACCACCCTTTTACCGTCAAACTAGTTAGCTGTAACTGTCTCTTCTACTCTAATAGCTTCTTTTCTCGCACTTCCCGTTGTGAAACTTACTTCCATTTGCTTGCTTCCCTAATAGCTACAATCTCCAAAAGTTTAAATGCAACATCAATTGCTATTTTTTTATCTCCTTGATTCCCATCCATCTCTTATCTTCTCTTCAACATTCAAATGGCTACAATATCTGAAGGTTTAAATGCAATGTCAATTGCCAACTTTTATCTTCTTGATTATTATCAATTACCTCTTATCAATTATCAATTATCAGTTATTATAACCTCTTATCAATTACCTCCTATCAATTCTTCAACATCCCAATAGCTACAATCTCCAAAAGTTTAAATGCAACGTCAATTGCCATCTTAATCTACTTGATTCCCATTCAACTGTTGCCATTTCTTCGACATTTCCTGTCCCTTTTTATTATCTTACTGTAACCCCCTGCACACCAGTGGCATTTCTGCCTTGCTTAGGTTAAAATGATTATATAAAAAAAAGAAACAACTTCAGGTAAGTTATACCCGCGTTAGTTTTTAGACTACAACAGTATAAAAAAATGTTTAAAGAAGCCAGTCTTTAGCACAATGGAACAAAGTCCAGATACCTGACCCACGACACGAAAAGTGTCATCGCTATTCCTGTAATAGTAAGAACATCATATTAAAATCTTGAAAATTTTATGATTACTATTCCAATAAGGATAACTGTTCTTTAACGGCTTCCATACCTCGGTGTTCACTTTTAAAATATGTCATCCTGGCCGTTATAAATTCAAATTTTCCCAATGTCAAAAGGGATAAAAGATAATTAAAGAACCAACGTTTGTACCAGATGAGCCTCGATCCGTACCGAACATCTCCCCTTTCCTTCCAATTACTTGTAAGGCAGACGAAAACCGTTTCCCCCCATGTGTTCCCGTATTTGCGTTGCAACGAAACTTCCCGAAATACGAGATGTCGGCCGCTACGTGTAGCGAGATCTCCAGGGACTGATCTAACACAATAATTTACCATTCCATTTTCTAGTCCACTGAAGGTCGAGTTACTTGGCAATTGCGATGGCTGTACTAAATGGCGTTCATCTGCTCACTGCTCTTGTCCAATCGCTAATCAGCTTTGCTGACACGTGACGAAATTTGGACGCCATGTTTCCAACAAATTTTCAGACGTGATATGGAAACTTTTTTTTTTAATTAAATTAATTAAAAAGGATTTTTTTCTCTTTTCTATTTTGAAAGGAAGTTTTTCTTCTGGATCTGTTGGTAGCCTTTCTTGCATAAAATTTTCATTTTGCTATTTATTACCAGTTAACGAAAATAGTCGCCATATTTGTAATTACCTTCATCTTGTGATTTGAACGGTTCAGCTTCTCATAATGCTTTCCTCCGACCCATTTATTAACTGCAATGATAAATAAGATTAAAGCACATTTTGTCAAACTAAGAAAACGTGCAAATAAAAGATGTTCCTTCATGTTTCTGATGAGTTGTTCATATAATCCGTAGTAGAATTAAATATTCTGATACATTCGCTTCTGTAATTATTACATATATATAGTGACATGGCAAATACTAAAAGCATATAAAGAAATTTATTAGGGATGATTTTTAATACTAGCTCTTTGTGTAACACTTGATGTATGAAGTAAGATTACTTGAATATTTTAATATTTATTGAAAAAATTGAAATTGAAAAAAAAAATTGAAATTGAAAAAAAAAATTGAAATTAAAAAAAAAAAACAAAGTGAGAAGATTTGAAAAGAGAAAGCCGGAAACCACTTCCTAAACAGGGAACAAGGGATGAGCCTCTCAACCTGTTCAATAGACGTGGGTGGAGTGCGAACCAGGCGATAGATAGATCTATCTACTCCAATTAGATCTATCTACTCCAATAAAGAAGGCATAGTTTTATAGCATTTTTGTTTTAACATTTCGGAGCAGATTTTCTGGAAAGGGGCTAATTTTGTCCGGAACTTAACTAAACATTCGCGGATATAACATTTAACAAGCATTGTATCGGCAAAAAACGCACAGAAAAAAAAAATTTACTAAATCAACTTTTGTGACAAAGATTTTCGCGTAAAAATTCACCAAAGAACATTGGTAAAGGAAGATCAAAAGTATAAAAATATCAAGCATTTTTCGGCTACAGGGAAGTTCAAGGATTACATAATATCGATTTTGCGAAACACTAAGAGTCAAAAATAAATCACGATATTTTTCCATCCACAACATAACGAAAAGGTACAGTGAATTAAAAATCCACTTAAAAAATAACTAAATAATTGTTTTTTTATAATCATATCGCCACAAGCAAAGCATTTTACTGCCACTGTTAAGCAGGGGGTTACATAGAAGGAAAGTTATGAAAAAGAGTGACAACTTATAGGGGAGGTCAGGAAGTGGGTAAGAGAAGGATGATTGTGACCATAAAGTGAGGGATTAGTTTATATATCGATTGTAATGTAGAATTGATCCCCCACTTTATATCCACAGCATAATATAATTTTTTTTTTAAATTATCATATCGCCCAAAGCAAAGTATTTTACTGCCACTGTTGAGCAGGGGGTTACATACGAAGTAAGATATGAGAAAGAGTGACAGGTTATAGGGGATGTCAGAAAGTGGATAAGAGAAAGATGATTGTGGCCATAAAGTGAGAGATCAGTTTATATGTTGATTGCAATATTGAATTGATCCCCCACTTTATAACCACATTATAAAAGTATAATTTTTTTTTATAATCATATCGCCCCAAGCAAAGCATTTTACTGCCACTGTTAAGCAGGGGGGTTATATTTTTTTTTTTAATTGTATCACTCCGAGCAAGGCGGTAACGCCACTGATGTGCAGGGGGCTACGTAATAGTGAAAAGATTGGAAAAAAGAAAGCCGGAAACCATATCCTAAACAGGGAACAAGAGATGAGCCTCTTCACCTGTTCAATAGACGTGGGTGGAGTGTGAACCGGGCGATAGATAGATCTATCTACTCCAATTGAAAAAAAAAACAAAGTGAAAAGATTGGAAAAGAGAAAGCCGGAAGCCACATCCTAAACAGGGAACAAGGGATGAGCCTCTTAACCTGTTAAGTAGACGTGGGTGGAGTGTGAACCGGGCGATAGATAGATCTATCTACTCCAATTGAAAAAAAAAAACAAAGTGAGAAGATTTGAAAAGAGAAAGCCGGAAACCACTTCCTAAACAGGGAACAAAGAATGAGCCTCTCAACCTGTTCAATAGACGTGGGTGGAGTGCGAACCAGGCGATAGATAGATCTATCTACTCCAATTAGATCTATCTACTCCAATTAGATCTATCTACTCCAAGGAGGAAAGTTATGAGAAAGAGTAACAGGTCATAGGGGGTGTCAGGAAGTGGGTAAGAGAAGGATGAGAATACTAATGAGAGTGGAGTGGATGGCGAAAGGAGCATGAAAGAGGAGATGCAGGTTAGTGAGATAGGAGATGACGATTGACTTTACATTTAAATTCTTGGAGATTGTAGCTGTCGCGGAAGCAAGTAAATGGAAGGGAATTCCACAGGCGGAAAGTGCGAAAAAAAAGCTGCTGGAGTAGAATTTGCATTTACAATTTATTGGTTTCACTGTGCAAGTGTGGGACCTAGTTGCTAATCTTGTGGCTCGAGTAAATCCATATATAGCGGTCACCAGTGAGCTAAGTTTATCGGAGCAGAAACCGTGAAAGTATTTGTAAAAGAGATACAGGAAGCCACATTGTGCCAGTGAGAAAGTGACTGTATCCGCGCTGCCAAGTCGGAATCGATCACATTACAGATTCTCCGTTGGTTTTTGTCAAGGGCCCTTAGGTGGATAGCAGGAGCACTCGACCAAATATTTATAAATAAATCAATAAAAAGCAAGTAACATCGAAAGGATTTCTCGGGATGTGGAAGTAAATTGCAGGAAATTAAAAGGGTTTTTGGAAATGTTATAGTGGAACATCCTACCATCCCTCGAGAATGGAATGCTCTACTTTATAAAAGACGGTAACGAGCGGTACGAGGGGAAAAATAGACAGAGATTTTTTGGCCCGGCTATATGGCCGGGAATGCCCACGATAAAATGACCATGTGTCACATCTGGCCTTGCGTGGGAAGGCTAGTAAATACAAAAGCTCTCAGGCATTCGCCTGACTGCTCTATGACACTGTCAGCTCTCTGCTTTCGGGTAGAGGGTGCTCTCTGCTTCCGAGCAGAGAGCACTAACCCAGTCGTGGTTCCGCCGAAGGGTAGAATCACGACTGGGGAAAAATAGACAGAGATTTTTTGGCCTGGCTATATGGCCGGGAATACCCACGATAAAATGACCATGTGTCACATCTGGCCTTGCGTGGGTAGGCTAGTAAATACGGGAAAAGCTCTTAGGCATTCGCCTGACTGCTCTATGACACTGTCAGCACTCTGCCTTCGGGTAGAGGGCGCTCTCTGCTTCCGAGCAGAGAGCACTAACCCAGTCGTGGTTCCGCCGAAGGGTAGAGTCACGACTGGGGAAAAATAGACAGAGATTTTTTGGCCTGGCTATATGGCCGGGAATACCCACGATAAAATGACCATGTGTCACATCTGGCCTTGCGTGGGTAGGCTAGTAAATACGGGAAAAGCTCTTAGGCATTCGCCTGACTGCTCTATGACACTGTCAGCACTCTGCCTTCGGGAAGAGGGCGCTCTCTGCTTCTAAGCCAAGGGCGCGGGCCCAGTCGTGGTTCCGCCGAAGGGTGGAACCACGACTGGGGAAAAATAAACAGACATTTTTTGGCCCGGCTATATGGCCGGGAATACCCACTATAAAATGACCATGTGTCACATCTGGCCTTGCGTGGGTAGGCTAGTAAATACGGGAAAAGCTCTTAGGCATTCGCCTGACTGCTCTATGACACTGTCAGCTCTCTGCTTCCGAGCAGAGAGCACAAACCCAGTCGTGGTTCCGCCGAAGGGTAGAGTCACGACTGGGGAAAAATAGACAGAGATTTTTTTGGCCCGGCTATATGGCCGGGAATACCCACTATAAAATGACTATGTGTCACATCTGGCCTTGCGTGGGAAGGCTAGTAAATACGGGAAAAGTCTTAGGTGAAGGCATTCACTATTCGATAGTCGATTCCGCTCCAACCTGTGGCTTGCTTATATGTGTATTATTGTTGATTGTACCTTAGTACAATAAATCTGTATTTCTTATTCCTGGTGTGGAGTTCCGTTCTTCAACTGATCGTCTTATATTCTATTCCTTTTCGGGATATATCAGGAAACTTTAAAGCAACAGCAAAAACAACACAAACATTTTGAACAAAGGCTCGAAAAATTCGAGGAATTATTTTTTAAACATCTGAAAATGCTAACAAGCAACATTAACGACGATTCGATTTTTTTCCTCGGGGCGCCATCGTGAAAACGATAACAGGTTTTAACTACAGGCCTGAGGCAAACGTAACCTTTGCATCGTATTTCTGCAGATATGAAGACCTTCACAAGACGGACCGCGTAAATTAGTCGGCCCAGAAAAAGATTATACTAGTTTTACAAAAATTAGGCGATGCTTAAAGTTCATGAATTCTACGAAAGAAGACTTAACATTTAATGAAACGGTTATATTACTTTTAGAACTGTTCAGCCCGAAAATATCTAAATCGAAACTTATTTATAAATAGAACTTTGTCTGTGTGTGTGTCTGTCTGTATGCGTTCGTTACCTATAGACTCCGAAACAGCTGAACCGATTTTCTTGAAAATTTACACAGTTGTACTATAAGCGTCTACGAGTGTTCTTGGCTAGGGTTTGTGTCGAAGTACCCCCGATAAATATCGAAAATCGATAATCGAAAAAATCGGGTTATAGAAGGAGTGGTCCGACTTTAATCAAATTTGATACACTCATAGACAAAGACATAAGAAACGATATTCAGAAGTTTCAAGGTTGCAGTTCTTACAATAGTGCAGAAAAGAAATAATATATATATATATATATATATAAAAGGCAAGATGGTTGTGCGTGTGTCTGTTTATCTGCCTTACAATAGTGCAGATAATCGAATATATATATATATATATATATATATATATATATATATATATATATATATATAAGGCAAGATGTTTGTGTGTGTGTCGGTTTATCTGTCTGTATGTCTTTTATACAAATCCACAATTTTTATCCGATTCTCACCAAACTTCACACAAATATTTATTAGGCTGAGTCTTGGCTCTAGGACCATGGATTAGTTTTAAAGCTTTCATTACACCCGAGCAACGCCGGGCTATACTGCTAGTTATTCCATAAAATATGAAAGTGTATGAATTTACTGAAGAATGACGAGGATCAATTCACTACGTTCGCTAGTATAGTAAATAATCAGTGTGTGGAATGAAACTTGGCAGAACTAAGCCCTGACAATTTCAAATGCTTAATATTTGCGCAAGGTTTAGTGTTGTCTAAAGACACAGAAATCAGGATGAACTCAAAACCCTAACTTACCTCGAATAAACATGGAAGAAGAATGTCAGAAATGTATTAATTTTCGGCAAGACGCTAAGAATATTGAAATCTGTATATATAATCTTTCTGCGCGCCGCTTAGATGTGGCACAAGACTGACAATAAGGGTCACCCAGTGGGGATAGAACTCACTACTCAGTGGTAACAGCTTTTATTGAGACAAGCTTGTTAGCCATTACATCACACCGAAGTTCCCAAACTTTTATAAAAGAGAGATTGCTGCCCAAATACACCATTTTTAAATTACATGACCCGGCAGCCAACAAGGAAAACAACACTATAACATTCCGGAAAAAAAAGGTTTTTTAGCCATAGTACTTTGTCTGTTACTTTTAATGAAACCTGCATAAAAGAGGGATTACTGCCCAAATACACAATTTTGAAATTACCTGACCCTGCAGCCAACAAGGAAAACAACACTGTAACATAACTTCTATAAAGTAAATAACTGTAAAATAACTTATATAAATACTTTCACGGCTTCTGCTCCGATGACCTTAGATCACTGGTGCCCCCTAAATACGAATTTGAACGAGATACTAGATTAGCAACTAGATCCCACCCTTTTACAGTGAAACCGATAAAATGCAGCCGTAACTTCTACTCCAACAGTTTCTTTCATCGCACTTTCCGACTGTGGAATTCTCTTCCAAACGATTGCTTCCCCGACGGCTACAATCTCCAGGAGTTTAAATGTAAGGTCAATAGACACCTCCTAACACACTAACCTGCTCCCATTCTATCAAACACTCTTCCCATCTGCCCAACCCTCATCCTCGCTATCCTTACTCATCTGTCACCTTCCTCCTGACATTCCCTATGTCTAACCACTCCTTCTCTTTACCTTCCCCTATGTAGCCCCATGCGCAATAGTGGCAGTGGAATGCCTTGCTTG
The DNA here is from genome assembly GCA_037127315.1 of Ascarosepion bandense. Taxonomy (NCBI): domain Eukaryota; kingdom Metazoa; phylum Mollusca; class Cephalopoda; order Sepiida; family Sepiidae; genus Ascarosepion; species Ascarosepion bandense. The sequence goes on from JBBBDQ010000854.1 coordinate 206,411, forward strand.
GGGTGAGATTATTAAAAAAAAAAAAACATTGTGGGGGGAAAAAATTTTTTTTTAGCCATAATACCTTGTCTGTTATTTTTAATGAAACCTCCATAAAAGAAGAATTGCTGCCCAAATACGCAATTTTTAAATTACATAACCCAGCAGCCAACAAGTAAAATAACACTACAACATTCCAGAAAAAAAAACTTTATTTTAACCATAATACCTTGTCTATTATTTTTAATGAAACCCACATAAAAGAGAGATTGCTGCCCAAATACACCATTTTTAACTTACCTAACCCGGAAGCCAACAAGAAAAATAACACTATAACATTCTGGAAAAAATTCTAATAATTGCTTTTTAAAAGAATAAAAATTGACGAGGAGTGAAGTAGTTAAAATATTAGCAGTTTTTGACACACTGTCTTCTGCAGGCGCGATGGTCTAAGTCTGGCCTATAGACAAGGTCAGAATTTGAACTCGGCTAGACAATATGAGTTCAGTCAGTCAGTTAAGTGCCATACGTGATACACGTTTTGGGCAATCATGTTTCAAAAGAGACATGACTGACTGGGCAGAAGATTATCCAGCAGTGGGTTGCCATTGCTTTCTGCGGTAGACTGGTTGCCAGCAAAGGCTATAGAACCCAATCTGTTCTGTTATTTGACTCATAGCTAGAGGGAGAGGAAATGTAATATTATTAAGTAGTAATTAGTGGGGGATCACTTTATTACTTCATAACAATAGAAAACAGATCCCCCACTTTATGCCCAGTAGAAGCCTATATAATGTCTCTAACTATTATATTTAGTCAGACAGTTAAGTGCCATACGTGATACACGCTTTGGGCGATCATGTCTCAAAAGAGACATGACTGACTGGGCAGAAGATTATCCAGCAGTAGGTGCCATTGCTTTCTGCGGTAGACTGGTTGCCAGCAAAGGCTATAGAACCCAATCTGTTCTGTTATTTGACTCATAGCTCGAGGGAGAGGAAATGTAATATTATTAAGTAGTAATTAGTGGGGGATCACTTTATTACTTCATAACAATAGAAAACAGATCCCCCACTTTATGCCCAGTAGAAGCCTATATCAAGTCTCTAACTATTATATTTAGTCAGACAGTTAAGTGCCATACGTGATACACGCTTGAGCGAAAGACTGACTGGGTATGAGATTTTCAAAGAGGTGCGCCATCAAAATAAAACTGTAAAGGAAAAAGTCATTACGTCCGATACTTGTAGAGGAATACTTCTCTGTAAAGTTTATCCATTAAAAAACAGGGGGTGCCTTTTTTGTGGAAAAAAAGAACACAAAAAATCTTACTGCAAGACGAAAATTAAAAATCGAGTTGAGAATTTCGGTTGAGTTACTAACGAAAATGAATCTTCAAATCAGAGTTCGAAAATATTTGTACAGATGAAATGAATAGAGACATTGAAACTTTGGTAAAATCGTGCAAAAAGTCTTTGGCAGCCAAGGCACCGCCAATCAATCTTAATCCATGGCCAGAAACTGACCGACCGTGGTTACGTCTGCATATTGATTTTGCTGGTACAATGAATGGATATTACTATCTTATTGTCAGAGACAACTTTTCGAAATGATTTTCAGATGCAGGAGTCCAACCACACAATTAGTAATACAGTTTTTACATAAACTGTTTGCGAAGTTTGGAGTTCCAGATTCAGTTGCATCTGGTAATGGTACGCAATTTACATAGAGAAAGTTCAAGGAATTTTGCAATGCGTTTGTTTTAAATCACATTACAATTGCCCCATACCATCCTAGAAGCAACAGCCAGGCAAAGCGTTTCGTGGATACCTTCAAAAGAGCTTTAAAAAAAAAGCCAACGGTGGATCCACAGATGCAGCAGTACAGCAATTTCTGCAGGTGACTGACACCGAATAAAAATGCGCCTTCAGCCATGACGCCGGCAGAGATTATGTTTGCGCGATCAGTGTTTGATAAACTGATTCCAAGAAGAAAAAAACATAAGCATACGAAAAACAACTGGGAAGGACTTTTACAATATTGGTCAAAAGATTTTATTTTACCGCATGTATCGGGGGAATCAGAGCTAATACATAAAATATGACCCGATAATTTTAGCATTTTAACTTGCCTTGACGATTACATAAAATATGGTCTGACAAGTTTAACATTTCAGTTTGTCTTAGCCATCGCGTAAAATACGACCCAAGTTTAGTGTGTTTTTTTTTTTTTTTTGTCTTGGCCATTGGGTAAAATACGGTCCGACAAGTTTAGCTTAGTTTGGCTTAGTCATTGCATAATTACGACTGAGCAGTGAGTTCGATTCTCACTGGGTGCCTCATACTTTTAGCATTGTGCCACGTCTAAGCTATGCTTAGAAAATGATGGGGCACCACAACATGGTGTAATGGTTAACAAGATTGCCTCTCTAGAATGGTTATGACTGTGTAGGGATTTCAATAATCTTTAAGTACACCTTCCGCAACCGAACTTTCTTATAGCCCAAACCCATTGATGTCCGAAACGAAAATGTCTGTCTTGCAGATCCGAACTAAATAAAAACATGACCCATCAGGTGGAATTTGAAGTGACCAACATAAGAATATTTAAAATCAATAATAAATTATAGATCAATGGCTCCCCACCATTTCTTACTTTTTACCCTCATCAGGGAATCTCGCTCCTAAAATAAAATGAAATAAAACTGAATGCAAAATAGGTAAATATGGAACGTTTATAATTGAACAGTACAGTATCGTCAAGGACACTGGAACAAGGAATGCAATATTTGTGCTCAGAATGTTATCGGAAAGTGCAATACAAACACAAAAGGACGTGTACCTGTGTTTTATAAACTACGCAAAGGCGTTCGACAAAGTGCCCCACAAAGACTTGATAGAGATGCTCTGCAACTCTGAAATATTTGCGAAGCAAACTACAGGAAAACTGAATGCATGGTCATCAGTAAAAAAAGGAGGCCAAAATGCCGACTACAGGCTGGGGATACTAAAATCAAATAAGACATGGAAATTAAACTACAAGACCTACAGAAGGTAACTAAAGAAAGCAAAAAGAAAGGACTAAACATAAACTACAAGAAAACTGAATGCATGGTCATCAGTAAAAAGAGGAGGCCAAAATGCCGACTACAGATCGGGATACTAAAATCAAATACGACATGGAAATTAAACTACATGACCTACAGAAGGTAACTAAAGAAAGCGAAAAGAAAGGACTAAACATAAACTACAAGAAAACTGAATGCATGGTCATCAGTAAAAAGAGGAGGCCAAAATGCCGACTACAGATCGGGATACTAAAATCAAATAAGACATGGAAATTAAACTACATGACCTACAGAAGGTAACTAAAGAAAGCGAAAAGAAAGGACTAAACATAAACTACAAGAAAACTGAATGCATGGTCATCAGTAAAAATAGAAGGCCAAAATGTCGACTACAGGCTGAGGATACGAAAATCAAATAAGACATGGAAATTAAACCACAAGACCTACAGAATGTAACTAAAGTAAACAAAAAGAAAAAACTAAACGCAAACTACAGGAAAACTGAATGCATGGTCATCAGTAAAAAAAAAAACTCAAAATGCCAACGACAAGACGGAGATGTTGAAATCAACGAGGTAGAAAAAATTAAATCCCTTGAAAGCGTTCTAAAAGAGAACGGAAAGATGGGGTATTGGCATGGTCTGTGCGTTGTGGTACAGTGGATATCGACTAGGAACGAGAAATCGGGGAGCCGAGTTCGAATTCCAGTTGAATTCATTGTATTCACTTACGCTCAAATACCCTTGGGAAAGGTATTAATCCGTCTCTTCCCTCGAGTTATGGGTTAAATAACAGGACAGATTGGGTTCTATAGCCTTGTCAGGCAACCAGTCCACCGCAGAAAGCAATGGCAACCTACTGCGGGATAATCTTCTGCCCAGTCAGTCATGTCTCGAAAGAGACATGATCGCCCAAGCGTGTATCACGTATGGCACTTAACTGACTGACTAAATATAATAGTTGGAGACATGATTAATACTTCTACTGGGCATAAAGTGAGAGATCGTTTTTTATTGTTATGAAGTAATAAACTGATCCCCCACTAATTACTACTTAATAATGTAATATATTTCTTCCCCCTCTAGCTATGAGTCAAATAATAGGACAGATTGGGTTCTATAGCCTTGGCAGGCAACCAGTCTACCGCAGAAAGCAATGGCAACCTACTGCTGGATAATCTTCTGCCCAGTCAGTCATGTCACGAGAGAGACATGATCGCCCAAGCGTGTTTCATGTATAGCAAGAGAAACAAAGAAAAGAGTACTGAACTGTTATGAAATATCAGTCCTCCTATATAGCAGTGAATGCTGGACAATCTCCTCGCAGATGAAAAGAGACTTGAAGCAACAGAAACAAAGAAAAGAGTACTGAACTGTTATGAAATATCAGTCCTCCTATATAGCAGTGAATGCTGGACAATCTCCTCACAGATGAAGAAGAGACTTGAAGCAACAGAAACAAAGAAAAAGAGTACTGAACTGTTATGTAATATCAGTCCTCCTATATGGCAGTGAATGCTGGACAATCTGCTCACAGATGAAGAAGAGACTTGAAGCAATAGAAACAAAGAAAAAGAGTACTGAACTGTTATGTAATATCAGTCCTCCTATATGGCAGTGAATGCTGGACAATCTCCTCAAAGATGAAGAGGAGACTTGAAGCAACAGAAACGAAGAAAAGAGTACTGGGCTGTATGAGGACAGATCTCACGTAACAGTTCAGTATTATTTCTTTTATTTCCAACGAAATCCTCCTGTCTAATAAGCTCATGGAATGTGTTGTTAGTCATTTCACTACGTCTTCGGATCTCGGTGCCACACTTTCTGCCTTCTGTCAGAACACTTCCCAAGTATTTAAATTTATGGACCTGCTTGATATGTTAGTTTTATTAAAATTATAAATAAAGTTTTTAAAAATTAAAAATTACCAATGACGTATAAAACTAAAAATCAGATTTTTCTGTAGTAGGTTGCCATTACTTTATGTGGTAAGCTGGTTGCCTACTAAGGCTATATGACCAAATCTGTCCTGCTATTTAACCCATAGCTAGAGGGAGAAAAATGGATTAATACCTTTCCCAAGGGTATTTGCTCGCAAGTGAAAGCAACAAATACAACTAGAATTCGAACCCGTCTATACCGATTAATCGTTCCGAGCCGATATCCACTCCACCACAACAAATATACGATACTAAATACACTAAGGATTCAAACCCGCTGACCAAAAAAATTAGATTTTATAAAATTTACAATAGACAATGTTATAAAATGTACAGTGTTTAATTGCTGTCAAATTTCGAGAAAAAACACAATTTGTCTATATTTCTGAGATGAAATAGTATTTACAGTATTTACATTATTCGGACTATTGTCCTCATCTTTGTTGCCATTTGTACGACGTTTAATAATAGATCATTCTATTTGTCTATAGTTCTGTGATGATATAGTATTTACAGTATTTACATTATTTGGACTATTGTCCTTATCTTTGTTGCCATTTCTACGACGTTTAATAACAGATCATTTTATTTGTCTATGTATCTGAGATGAGGTAGTATTTACAGTATTTACATTATTCAGACTAATGTCCTCATTTTGGTTGCCATTTGTACGACGTTTAATAACAGATCATTTTATTTGTCTATGTGTCTGAGATGAGGTAGTATTTACATTATTTACATTATTCGGACTATTGTCCTCATCTTTGTTGCCATTTGTACGACGTTTAATAATAGATCATTCTATTTGTCTATATTTCTGAGATGAGGTAGTATTTACAGTCTTTACATTATTCGGACTATTGTCCTCATCTTTGTTGCCATTTGTGCGACGTTTAATAATAGATCATTCTATTTGTCTATATTTCTGAGATGAGGTAGTATTTACAGTATTTACATTATTCGGACTATTGTCCTCATCTTTGTTGCCATTTGTACGATGTTTCGGCCGTTGTACGCTCCAACCTTTTTCAAATGCTAGGAATTTCGAACCGAACCCTTTATTACAGTCACTAGTGTATATCATCCTCATTCCTTGCGTCAAGCGTTGATTGGAAGTCATGCGTTATCTCCCTCTAACCTTGCAAGTTACTTGTTCACCAATTCTGTAGCCTGGTATTGAACTCACAACCCTATGAGTCAAGTCAAGACCTAACCACCGTCTATATCCACTGGGAGCCATGTGTTCAATACCACAGTACCTTCCTCGCACTTCTCGTCTGTGGGACTCACTTCCATAAACTTGCTTCCATGACAGCTACAATCTCCAAAAGATCTAAGTGCAACGTCAACTGACATCTCCGATCTCCTTGAATCTAATCTTTTTTTTTATCCTTTCTTCGACAACCCCTGTACCTTGCTCGTTTTTCTTCCTTTTCTCTCCCTATTAACCCCTGAGCACCAGTGGCAGTACTGTCTTGCTTGGAGTGAAACGATTATAAAAACAAATTACCTACATGAGTGACAGCTTAGAAATACCAGTTACTGTAAGCTTAGATGTGTCTGTGGTGGATAACGGCTCTAAATTTGAAATCTGAGAGCAGAGTTCCAATTCCGACCGCGTTCATCATATTCATTTACACGATAATACCCTTGGGGAAGGTATGAATTCACTTTTTCCACCAGATTGTGTGTTAATTATTTAAACGTGTATCAACAATTCATTATTTTCCACCAAATATGTCACGTGTTAAGCGTAACAAAAGAAAAAAGAAAAATGATTGACCAAAACTCAGAGTTAAAATACTGACAAATATTTAATACACAAAACATTAGATAAAAATATTTACAAATCTACAGTTTTTCATTAAAATAGAAAACACTAGCAGTATAGCATGGCGTTGCTCAGGTGTAATGAAAGCTTTAAAACTAATCCATGGTCCTGGAGCTCAAACACTTTGGGTGATGACACGAAAGACAATAGTTGTTTCCAGTTAAAGCGAAATTGGAGAGTGAAAGAAAAATTAATGGATGTAAGTCAAATTTTGATTTCCTGGTATCGATATCAAATAAGTTTTTTTCGTCGTAAACTGAATTTTGAAGGCTAAATAAGTCCTCTGAGTAAATGTTATCATGGCTGAGACTAAGAACTACAATTATACCTACTTAGAGTCAAACCTGAAGCAAAAACTAAAATAAAAGGGCTGAAAAAAATACAAACATACAGGCAGATAAACAGACACACATACAAATATCTTGCCTTTTATATACATATATATTATCGATTTTCTGCACTATTGTAATAACTACAACCTTGAAACTTCTGAATATCGTTTCTCATGTCGTTGTCTATGAGTGTATCAAATTTGATTAAAATCGGACCACTCCTTCTATAACCCGATTTTTCCGATTATCGATTTTCGATATTTATCGGGGGTACCTCGACACAAAACCTAGCTAAAAACATTCGCAGACACTTATAGTACAACTGTGTAAAGTTTCAAGAAAATCGGTTCAGCCGTTTAGGAATCTATAGATAAAGGACACACACACAGACACACACACAAAGTTCCATTTATAAATAAATTTAGATAGATTTAGATATAGTTTACTACTGCCAGGCGAAGTGGAGGGGAACGTGTCAAATATCTTTACCCAGTTAAGTTAGCGTACAAGTTAAGTGCTATATTTTTTGGAATTCCTTAAATACGCATATAAAGACTAATTATTGACTTGGTCAATGAAAGAAGCAAAATTACGTATTTACCCAGATAGTTCCATGAGGTTCTCTTTCAAGTTTTAGTTGTTCGGACTTTTCTGTGAGATTCTTTCGGCTGGATATAAATCCTTGAATCATAACCGGAGTTGATATGACAGAAAATCCTTTTAACAACTCTTTCAAGTTTTATTTTGTCGTCGACTTTACTCAGAGAGATTCTTTCGGCTGGATATAAATACTTGAATCGAAACTGGAGAAGATGAGGTCAACCCATCCTGCTATCAACTAATTGCTCCGTGCCCAAAATCTATTTTATAGGGGCTAACACCTAATGTGCATACTTCTAGAACCTTTCGAAATCTGTAGATTCTACTGGAACATTCTACAATCTTCCAAAACGTTCTGTTACTAATTTCCTTATTTTTTCGACTACTCCATGAAATTCTTGGAATAACACTTAGGAATCAAAAGAATCCATTACTATAACTTTTTATACATTATCAATATTATTTTTATATAAAAATTCATCCTCGTAACAGTATATATTGGACTTGTATAATGATTAAAATTAAATACAAAATACAACTTTTAACAGAGAAGGAAAAGGTGAAAGTTGAAATTTCAAGAGTACAAGTCCTGGTGCAAGAGAGAGAGAGAGAGAGAGAGAGAGAGAGAGAGAGAGAGTTCGGCAAGAGGTAAACAATTATATGTATTTGATGGTCCTAATGTAGTAGCCGCTGTTTGAAAATGTGGTGAGAGAAGGAATGTGTGTTTTCAAGGGACCAAGGACGGTTTAGTACAAAATTAATTTATCGACTTTAGTTTTGGTTGATTTTTCCAGCCGGTTATATACACATCTATAGATTCGCTTCGAAAAATGCGCTTTACATCTGATTGGATTATATCCTGGTTGTGAAAGTTTTCTGGTTGGCTGGTAAACCTATCTATTTTTTTAGAGATGGTGAAATTTCTGTCTCTCTGCTATTTTTTTATTTCTTTTTTTACATCCTAGTTGTGAAAGCTTTTTGATTGCTTGGTCGAAGTATGGGTTTGCTTGCCTGGTGATATTCATTATACGTCTATTTTTAGAGATGGCGAAATTTTCGTCTTTTTGCTTATTCTATCTATTTTTCTATCAGCACACCTTAACTATTAATGTTCCTCAAATCCACATTTCTTTTTTTAATACCATTTTTTTGTTTTTGTTTTAATTTTAATTTTATTTTTATTTTTATTTATTTATTTATTTATTTATTTTGCGGTTCTTCATTGTTCTATTTTATCTGTGAATTGCTACATCTTATTGGGAAAGATAGTAAAGTGGTTTCTTTTTGATTTTTCCATGGGTTGAAATTCAGAAGTTTCCTTCTTTTAGACTGGTTTCTAGAAAAGCCTAGAAAATACCACATTTAACATGGTATAGACGAGGCTGAGATAATAAATGGGTAGAGATCAGGTTTCATTAACTATACAACATTTTTATTCTTGTTGTTGACCCCATAATGTTACATATTTTGTTGTATGTGAATGTTCATTATGATACATGTAATGCTACGTTCAGGATATAAGGAGTTTTATCTTCCGTGTATATGTACACTACCGGCTATAATTATTAGGCCACCCCAGTTTTTTAAAAGAAATGATGTATTTCATACTATTTTTTGTATTTATTGGCAAGTGGATAATTGTAAATGAAAATAGAATGGTTCTTTTGTTAATACTGCACAATAACATGTGCATCAAATGAACTGTTCTGGTGTCCAGTTTTTGTGCTCTCTTCCCCATGCTAGTCTCTTCTTTTTATTGGCTGGCCGAAGCAAAGGATTCCTGGCTGCCTTGTAAAATTTTGCAAAGTAATAATAACAAAAGAACCATTCTATTTTCATTTAGAATTATCCACTTGGCGATAAATATTAAAAATAGTATGAAATACATCATTTTTTATTTTTTTAAAAACTGGAGTGCCCTAATAATCATGGCCGGTACTATTATATATATATATATATATAATCTAAAGGGTGCGATGGGTAAATTGTCGCTATTTGCTTTGTAAAATTTTGCAAAGTGATAATAATAAAAGAACCATTCTATTTTCATTTAAAATTACCCACTTGGCAATAAATACTAAAAAATAGTATGAAATGCATCATTCGTTTTTTTTAAATTAGGGTGGCCTAATCATTATGGCCGGTAGTGTATATTCAAACCCTAGGTCACGATGATTTGTGACTTCGATCTAGCACAACCATTGACGGCTCCCATGACTTGGGTTAATACGTGGTTAGGGTTTTTGATGCATTTTCGAAACGTGTCGCACGCTGGGATCGCCCCCTCCCCCAGACCGATAACATCAAAAAAGTCACCTTCCTAACAAATCGACCATGGTGAGATTCGAAGCCGAGCTTCATGGTCAGAAAGCGAAATCACTCGGTCACGCTATAACTACTACGCATCTAATCATCACAAAAACATTGGAATAATAATTGAATTCATGCCTTTTTCAAAAATATTGGTACGAAAATGAAAGCATCTGACTAGGTTGAAATATAAACTTGGATTATCGATTACAATTTATCGATTTAAATTTACAGATGAGCAACTATGATTGATTTAAGTCGACAGCAGTAAGTGTTTGTGAAATCAATTAGATAACTAGAACAAAAATCTGTGACGAAGCGATTTTCGACTCTAGTTTCATTCACTGCCACCCTTGGGCCGATTCGTTAAAATGCAGTTTACAGATGGGCACCAATGATTGATTTAAGTCGACAGCAGTAAGTGTTTGTGAAACCAATTTGATAACTAGAACAAAAATCTGTGACGAAGCGATTTTCGACTCTAGTTTCATTCACTGCCACCCTTGGGCCGATTCGTTAAAATGCAGTTTACAGATGGGCATCTATGATTGGTTTAAGTCGACAGCAGTAAGTGTTTGTGAAACCAATTTGATAACTAGAACAAAAATCTGTGACGAAGCGATTTTCGACTCTAGTTTCATTCACTGCCACCCTTGGGCCGATTCGTTAAAATGCAGTTTACAGATGGGCACCAATGATTGATTTAAGTCGACAGCAGTAAGTGTTTGTGAAACCAATTTGATAACTAGAACAAAAATCTGTGACGAACCAATTTTCGACTCTAGTTTCATTCACTGCCACCCTTGGGCCGATTCGTTAAAATGCAGTTTACAGATGTGCAACTATGATTGATTTAAGTCGACAGCAGTAAGTGTTTGTGAAACCAATTTCATAACAAGAACAAAAATCTGTGACGAAGCGATTTTCGACTCTAGTTTCATTCACTGCCACCCTTGGGCCGATTCGTTAAAATGCAGTTTACAGATGTGCAACTATGATTGATTTAAGTCGACAGCAGTAAGTGTTTGTGAAACCAATTTGATAACTAGAACAAAAATCTGTGACGAAGCGATTTTCGACTCTAGTTTCATTCACTGCCACCCTTGGGCCGATTCGTTAAAATGCAGTTTACAGATGGGCACCAATGATTGATTTAAGTCGACAGCAGTAAGTGTTTGTGAAACCAATTTGATAACTAGAACAAAAATCTGTGACGAAGCGATTTTCGACTCTAGTTTCATTCACTGCAACCCTTGGGCCGATTCGTTAAAATGCAGTTTACAGATGGGCACCAATGATTGATTTAAGTCGACAGCAGTAAGTGTTTGTGAAACCAATTTGATAACTAGAACAAAAATCTGTGACGAAGCGATTTTCGACTCTAGTTTCATTCACTGCAACCCTTGGGCCGATTCGTTAAAATGCAGTTTACAGATGTGCAACTATGATTGATTTAAGTCGACAGCAGTAAGTGTTTGTGAAACCAATTTGATAACTAGAACAAAAATCTGTGACGAAGCGATTTTCGACTCTAGTTTCATTCACTGCCACCCTTGGGCCGATTCGTTAAAATGCAGTTTACAGATGTGCAACTATGATTGATTTAAGTCGACAGCAGTAAGTGTTTGTGAAACCAATTTGATAACTAGAACAAAAATCTGTGACGAAGCGATTTTCGACTCTAGTTTCATTCACTGCCACCCTTGGGCCGATTCGTTAAAATGCAGTTTACAGATGGGCACCAATGATTGATTTAAGTCGACAGCAGTAAGTGTTTGTGAAACCAATTTGATAACTAGAACAAAAATCTGTGACGAAGCGATTTTCGACTCTAGTTTCATTCACTGCAACCCTTGGGCCGATTCGTTAAAATGCAGTTTACAGATGGGCACCAATGATTGATTTAAGTCGACAGCAGTAAGTGTTTGTGAAACCAATTTGATAACTAGAACAAACATTTATGACGAAGCGATTTTTGACTTTTTATCTGTCACCCTTGGGCCGTGTCCGCAAGTGTTAAATTTTGATGTGAGAGTCTTTAATCAGTTCAGACACTTGCTTTTCTTTTATTACTCCTTTTCGCGGAAAGAGACCAACCTGTCAGCTGTTTGTTTACACTTGTTCTTTGCGAACCTGTTGTTTCCGGCGTAACAACGCAGCTGTCTTCAGTTCCTGTTTCAACGCTGATGCCCGGCGATTTTCATTCAACTTCAAAACGAGGCTATCTCGCTTACTGCTTGGTTTTACCGTTATGGTAGCTTCATTCTCGAATTCATCACACTCCAATAGTTGAATTGAGTTATGCCCCCTTCCGATTTCCAACCTTACCTATTCGCAGATTTCGTTTTCAGAAACTGTGTGAGTGTGAGATAACGAGTGAGAGTGTGAGTGTTAGAGAAAGAGTGAGAGTGTGTGCATTTGATAGCTTTATAGTAGTCGGGTACCCAGAATAAATCGAAATTCATGACACGATGATTCTTGTTACAAAACTTTGACCTGAATTTTTTAAAAAATAGTCTCCTGCCGCTAAATGCATTTTCACTGAATTTTAAACAAAATGTAAAATCATTTAAAGGAAAAAAAATCAAATGATCAATCATTAATAGAACTATCCTTTTCTTGAATTTTTTTTCTTAATATTTAATTTTGTTGACAGCCATTAATCAATTATGGTGGGATGAGTTGGCAGAAATGTAAAATTAAAAAATATTAACAGTGAAAAAAAAACAGCATTTAAAATTTGATTGGGAGAATTTTTACAACTAAATTTTTGTTATTTACTTACAATTAAAACTTCAAACATATATGTAAATTGTCATATCTTTTTGTGTTGTTATTTACAATATTTACATTTTTTAGACTGTTGTCTTTGTTCTATATTCACAACAGCTTTGCGCCCGGCCTTTTGGCTGGGGAACGTAATGACCAAAATAAGACCAGTTCTGACCAGTACCTGGGCATACGCGCTCGGGTTCCCCACATTAAAAAAGACCTTGTGTCACATCTCTCTCAAGTGGGGGAGAAGAGTAAATAATGCTATATTCACAACGTTTCGGTTGTTGCAGAGTTCGATCTTCTTCAGGTGACTGGAATTTTCACCTGAGCCCGTTATTTTGTTCACTTGAGTAGATCTCGATAAACCGCTTTCATATCTCTTATCACCATTTAACTCATGTCTCTAAGATTTTCGTTCAACACTGCTGTAGCCATGTATTGAACTCACAGCTCTTTGGGTTTATAGGGGGTGTATCCCCTCTTATTTATTTATTTTTTTTTTTTTTTTGGTAGTTGTAGGATTCCGTTCTAGCGAAGGATACTAGTATACCGTAGCAGGTTAACGGAGTTTGGCCTTGTGGGAAGATAGCCCACTATAATTCATAAAATGATTATAAATTCAAGAAAGGCAATTTTGACTATAAAATAACATTTATATATATATATATATATATTTCAATTATTGTTTTGCGAATAAAGTAATACTTGAAATAAAAGTCCAACGGAGGTTAGAGAGTTCATGACAAATATCATGCTGAAAAGATAAAAGGCTTAGGAGTGTAGAAGCGTCTTGAAGGAAAGGAATGTTCGTTTAGAAGTTGCCGCTTCTAAGGTCAGTAGGTCAGCAAGGTGGTTTGCGGAATGTCTTTGAAGAGGTCAGTTAGTACTTTTGAGGAATGTCTTTGAAAAGGTTGATGGGTACTTTTGAGACAGGGAAGGAAAGAGGTCAGCATAGTAGTCGCTCGACTTAAGTCAAGGGAGAAACTGATAACTCTAGCCTAAGATTTCTTCTGTCTGACGAAGTTTTTGCTTTTTATATCTGCTTTTTTGGATCAAAACGGAGGTCGTTTCGAATCTCATCCTTGTATTTGATTCCGGGCTTCCCATTGGCTGGTAGATAAAATTCGCGAAGGCTTGCGAAATGGTAATTTGATATTTGATTAATTTTAATTTTTCAACATCTGGGCGAATTCACTTGCGCGGAGGTGATTTTTATTCATTAGCTTTCTGGTCGGCATAGAGGCCAACATCCGGTTCAGCTCGCTTTTGCTCGGTCGGTATCACCACAGGTTAAGTCACTGGATCTAGTCAGTCAGTTCAATGCCATACGTGACACACGCTTGGGCAGAAGATTATCCCGCAGTAGGTTGTCATTGCTTTCTGCGGTGGACTGGTTGCCAGCCAAGGCTATAGAACCCAATCTGTCCTGTTATTGGTCTCATAGCTAGAGAGGGAAGAATATATTATATTATTAAGTAGAGGAGGAGGAAATGTATTATATTATTAAGTAGTAATTAGTGGGGGGTCAGTTTATTACTTCATAACAATAGAAAACCGATCCCCCACTTTATGCCCAGTAGAAACATTAATCATGTCTTCAACTATTCAGTCAGTCAGTTAAGTGCCATACGTGAAACACGCTTGGGCGAGCATGTCTCGAAAGAGACATGACTGACTGGGCAGAAGATTATCCTACAGTAGGTTACCATGGCTTTCTGTGGTAGACTGGTTGCCAGCCAAGGCTACAGAACCCAATCTGTCCTGTTATTGGTCTCATAGCTAGAGAGGGAAGAATATATTATATTATTAAGTAGTAATCAGTGGGGGATCAGTTTATTACTTCATAACAATAGAGAAATGTTCCCCCACTTTATGCCCATTAGAAGAATTAATCATGTTTTCAACTATTATATTCAGTCAGTCAGTTAAGTGCCATATGTGATACACACTTGGACGAAAGAGACATGACTGACCGGGCAGAAGATTATCCTGCAGTAGGTTGCCATTGCTTTCTGCGGTGGACTGGTTGCCAGCCAAGGCTATAGAACCCAATCTGTCCTATTATTTAACCCATAACTGGAGGGAAGAGATGGATTAATACCTTTCCCAATGATATTTGTGCGTAAGTGAATGGAAGGAATTCAACTATAATTCGAACTCGGCTCCTCGATTTAGCATTCTGAGTCGATAACCACGGCACCACAACGCACATCCCACTGGATCTAACCAACGCTTTTATCCTACGGGTCATGTGTCCCTAAGGACAGTGAACGAAATAAAGGGTTTAATTCGAAATTCCCATCACCTGAAGAAGGTTGGAGCGTACGACGGCTGAAATGTCGCGAATATGGCAACAAAGAAGAGAACAACAGTTGAATAATATAAATAATTACACTACCTCATCTCAGAAATATAGAAAAATACTTTTTGGGTTGGCTGGTGAAAAGACATTTAAAAAGCCATCCCCACGAAAAATTCTTACCTACTTGCGACATGATAAATTTGTTCATGGAGTAAAAGCGGACATGTATAAACATGCGACAATTAACAATGAAACAGATAGCTAAAAGGAAAAGATAAGTGAATTGAGGTCTTATTTGATAAGCTGACTTAGTCGTGATTCGCGTCAGTGATTCGTTATCCCCACCCCGGCCAAATTAGGCCAGTGAAGCAAGTTAATATGTCTAGCTACACTGATGAGCTGTAATATAGCGAAACAAATTTGTATGTGGATGACTAATATATATATATATATATATATATACGTCCTATATATAGCACTTTTTTAAAAATAGCGTTTCTTGGATACGGTATTTTATTCCATATCTACCATATATATATATATATATATGCGACCCCTATTTACATAGGGGAAGCTACCATTTGATCTGGTACTGCCTTAACCACCCGACCATGAATAGCCTCTTGATCAGACGAAGTTTTTATCATGCTTATATAACACAATTTTCGATCTATCATAAACAAACCATATCTGCTCTGAAATGTATCGTAATGTCAAACAAATGTAAACATGTTACGGAAATTAACGAATTTTAACGAAACTTGGTTATAAGCAACCGACAATTTGTAATTAATTATTTTGACATTTTTATCTTTTTTGACATTATTGTCTTACTTAATGTCTTAAAAGATTCTCAAAGTAAAACTTTTATCACAATCAGAATATATGTTGTATACAAGAATGGAATGTTCCTACTCTCTTTTATACGTGGACATTATTAGAGTAGTAAGTAGAGGTACCACACTTGATCTCTCTTGATGAAATCCCTGCTTCCGAGCGAAGAGGAACCCAGACGATGCTCCGCTGAAGAGTAGAGTCTCGTCTGGAGTGAATAGACAAGAGCACGTCCTGTCCTTAAGTAGAGTCTACGGGTATTTTTTAGTTGTGTTTAAGGGCTTGGAATTCTCACATTAATTAACCTTGTGTCGCATCTGCTTTAGGCATCCGCCCTAGCGGAGAGGTGGTAAAAAAATGCAGGGGTCTCACTAGTTTCAAACTCTCTCTTGATCAGCTCTCTGCTTCCAAGCGAAGAGGAACCCAGTCGATGCTCCGCCGAAGGGAAGAATCTTGTCTGAAGTGAATAAACAAAATCCCGACCTGTCCTTAACCAGGGTCTACGGTATATCTTTGGCTGAGCTTAAGGGCTCGAAATCTCCACATTAATTGACCTGATATCACATCCGCCCTAGTGGAGAGGTAGTAAATACATACAATGATCTCACTAGTTCCAAACTCTCTCTTGATCAACTCAACTCTCTGCTTCCGAGTGAAGAGGAAACCAGACGATGCTCCGCTGAAGAGTAGAGTCTCGTCTGGAGTGAACAGACAAGAGCCCGTCCCGTCCTTAAGTAGAGTCTACGAGTATTTTTGGCTGTGCTTAAGGGCTTGGAATTTTCACATTAATTGACCTTGTTTTGCATCCGTCTTGGGTATCCACCTTGGACATCCCACTTGGGAATCCACCCTAGTTTGGAGGTGGTAGATACATAGAACTCTTTCTTTGTCAACTCTCTTGGTCGACTCTCTGCTTTCTAGATAAGGCTCCACCGAAGGGAAGAGTCTTGACTGAGGTGAATAGACAAGAACCCGACCCGGCCTTAAGAAGGGTCTGCGGGATATTTCTGGCAGAGCTTAAGGGCTAGGAATTTCCACTTTAATTGACATAGTGTGAGTCTTGTATTTGTTATATGTCTATCTCTAACCTCTGACCAATACAGTATTTACATGATTCGGACTATTGTCTTCATCTTTGTTACCATTTGTAAGACGTTTCGGCCGTTGTACGCTCCGGATTTCTTCAGGTGCTAGGAATTTCTAACCGAACCCTTTATTGCAATCACTGGGGTATATCATTCCTTGCGCCTCTTTTGGAAGTCATCTCCGTCTAACTCTGTAAGTTACTTGTTCACCACTGCTGTAGTCTTAAGGACACATGGCCTAGTGGATTTAGACGTTAGTTAGTTCCTGTGACTTGACCCAAAGCGTTGTGAGGCAAAACAACGCAAATAATGAAGTTCATATACGCCATTCCTAACACCTGAAGAAGGCCGTAGCGTACAACAACCGAACTGTCGTACAAATGGCGACGAAGATGAAGACAATAGTACAAATAATGTAAATACTGTAAATACCCCAGTGATTGTAATAAAGGGCTCGGTTCGAAATTCTTAGCCCCTAAAGAAGGCCGGAGCGTACAACGACCGAAACGTTGTACAATTGGCAACAAAGATGTGGACAATAGTCCGAATAATGTAAATACTACTTCATTTCAAAAATATAGACAAATACTCTGTTTTCGTTATAACGCACGCAGTAACGTTTTAGGTATATATATATATATATATATATATATATATATATATATATATATATATATATATATATATATATATATATATATATATATATATATATATATATATATATATATATATATTGTAACTAAGTTGTTGAACTCGTAGGTTTATTTACCTTTTTGATCATGCATTTACTTTTATAAAGAGTGCTCGATACAAATGTAGAGCTTTATACTGTAATGGTTGTTACAATGTTTTTAAATTCATAGTATCACTACACAAAAAATGTCTCATGTTTCGAAGCCAGCCCATTATGTTTTGGCTTCATCCTCATCCTTTTTTTAAAAACACCTGAGGATGAAGCCAAAACATAATGGGCTGGCTTCGAAACATGAGAAATTTTTTGTGTAGTGATACTATGAATTTAAAAACATTGTAACAACCATTACAGTATATATATATATATATATATATATATATATATATATATATATATATATATATATATATATATGTATATATATATATATATATATATATATATATATATATATATATATATATATATATATATATATATATATATATATATATATATATATATATATATATATATATATATATATATATATATATATATATATATATATATATATATATATATATATATATATATATATATATTGGTATCTCAAAAGATTCGCTAAAATATGAACATATACGATTAAATAAAATGCCCCAAATTTAATAAAAACAGTTTTATCGTCAAAATCTTTATTATTGATAAGAGGAAAGACCCAATAATTTTTTTTTATTATTACATCATCTTTTTCTTTTCTTTAGAACTTTCAAAGTTTGGGTTGATTTTTTTTCTCTTGCGTCTACGAGTGAGCATAAATTAGTATTATTGTGGATCTTCGACGCCAATTTGTTGTGGCAAATCTTAACGCAAATCGTCGACAATTTGTTGTTGACTTGTTGTAGCGAAACTTCACCGCAAACTTGTAGTGACCGGTTTGGCCGGAAGTAAGACACGGAACACAGAAGGTAGGTTCAAAACCGTGTATTAGTATAACAAGAACATATGTACAAGGTAAGTGTTTACTGTTTAGTAATTAAGTAAATGGAAATAAGTTGTAGTGACCGGTTTGGCCAGAAATAAGACACGGAAAACAGAAGGTAGGTTCAAAACAGTGTATTAGTATAACAAGAACATATGTACAAGGTAAGTGTTAGTAATTAAGTAAATAGAAATAAGTTGTTGTGACCGGTTTGGCCGGAAGTAAGAGACGGAAAACAGAAGGTAGGTTCAAAACAGTGTATTAGTATAACAAGAACATATGTACAAGGTAAGTGTTATTAATCAGTAAGTAGAAATAAGTAAGTCCTAACGGTACAGTTACGCTGCGTATTGCCTGACTGGTAGCTACCAGTAAGAAGAAGAGACCATTCCTCGTAGGAGGTCACCATAATAAGTATAGTAAATTTTAGGGTCTCTTGGCGGAGAAAAACACTTTCCCTTTTTCTATTCTTCCATATCCCTGATAACCAGACATAACTTATTTAGTCAACTGACGTCATGCTAAGTTCAAGGAATGACTAACATTTTCGCCCAAATCAAATCAGAAACGGTAAGGCGTTAAGTAAATATAAAAGGAACAGCGAACACGTGCATAACGTTGGTCCACAGTTCGCCCGCCCGAATGTGGATTTCGAATCAGCCGTCGAAGATTCAATCAACCCACTAACCAGCCAAAAGAAGACTAAGCAAAGCAGAGATGTGCTTAAATAATCTTCACAAAAAATATGCAGAAAACCAAGGAATGCATACAAGAGTACAAGCCGCACAATCCAGCACTTAATAGCACAAACAGCAGCCTGATACTACATTCCACTTGGCACATAATGGAGAACCGAACATCTAGATAACTCCACTAAATCGCTAAAAAACAGCATAGTCTGAATAAAAAAGGTCCCAAACTTAATAAAACAATTTTTCCATGAAAATGTTTATATTATTATTAAGAGGAAAGATCAAAGTAATTTTTAATTAGTTTTAAAAAATTTTTAATCCCTTCTAACATTTTCGACATTTTGCCAGAAAATGTTATTTTGATTTGAGTTAGCGGCTAAAGAAACGTTACGACTGTTTACAATGGAAAACGTAATGATTACATCACCCATTATTTTTTTTTTTCGATGACAAACACAATAATTTGGAAATTCTCACAAAAATCAAATTGTCGGATTTTAATGAAACTTTCATTACTCATTCACAAATGAATGAAATTATTTTTAAATTATTTTTGTTTTTTTTTAATTTTGGTAAAATTATTTTTTTTACCTCTGTTACCCCACTCCACGTAAATCCATGAAATTTTAATAAATTTTAATTGGCTGCAAATTATAATTTTATTTCTTAAACGCAGGACTCATTGGGGAATATAAATCATCAATTTTTTTTATTTTAAATTTTACAACACTATCCGAAAATCTCATCCGAAGAGTAAAATAAAAAAGGCAATAAAACTCTGCTGATATAATTTTATTTGATAAGCTTTTAATTGCTGGAAGAAATAATCAAAATTAAGGACATTATAGTCTGAACAAAAAAAAATTTCAATTACTAATAAAATTTTAAAAGAATTGTTTCCATTTTTTTTATTATAATAATTTAGAAAATTTAGAAAATATTTTAAAAATCTTTTCAATAACTGTTTAGCATAGATTTTTTTTAGTTAAGAATTAATGGTTATGTTGCCTATCGAAAATTGAAAATTTTAATAAAAATCGTTTTGCACCCATATTTTTAAAAGAATTTAAATTTTTTTTGTGCATTTGATGTTTTTTGTTTTGTATGGTAATTTCTATTTTTATCTCTAATCAAGAAGCTGTCAACACAATCGACGCGTACAGGTCAAAAAGTTCAAATCTGTGATTAAGAAATAGTTGTATTCTAAATTTCAGGCTATAAATAAGTAATATTTATGTAAATCAGATTAATTTAGCATAAAATTTGAACATTTTCAAAAGTAATGTGTCAAAGATGTATATTTTATTTTTGCAATATTTTAAAAACCAAGAATTAATTTTTGTTTACAAAAATGTGTTGATTGCTCAAAAATGGCGGAAAATTGAAAAATTGAAAAGAAAACTCAAACTTTTATATTTCAATCAATATAATTTCTGTTTGAAAAGCACCAGAGTATTTTGCTTCCTGGAAATAGTAAATTTAATCATTTAGCTTTCAATTAAAACTAAAATATAAGTTTCAAGAAAACTTTTTATTTTCAAAAATTTAAATGTTATCGAAAAGGAGTGGCGGAACCTAATTTACATGTATATATATATATATATATATATATATATATATATATATATATATTAATCATGTCACCCAGAGCAAGGCGGTAACGCCACTGATGTGTAGGGGGCTACGTAAAAGATTGGAAAAGAGAAAACCGGAAACCACAAACAGGGAACAAGGGATGAGCCTCTTCACTTGTTCAATAGACATGGGTGGAGTGTGAACCAGGTGATAGTTTAGTTTATATATATAACCGGAACACAGCAATCAGTCAGTTAAGTGCCATACGTGATACACGCTTGGGCGATCATGTCTCGAAAGAGACATGACTGACTGGGCAGAAGATTATCCCGCAGTAGGTTGCCATTACTTTCTGTGGTAGAATGGTTGCCAGCCAAGGCTATAGAACCCAATCTGTCCTATTATTCCTGGAAGGAAGAGACGGATTAATACCTTTCCCAAGAGTATTTGCGCGTAAGTGAATGCAAGGGATTCAACTGGAATTCGAACTCGGCTCCCCGGTTTCGCGTTCCGAGCCGATATCCACTGTACCACAACGCATATCACAGCAATACATATATAAAATGGACATTCACGTGAATATCACAATGACTTATACAAGAAACACATCAAAGACATAAAATGCAGAAAGTACAGAAATGATAAGCATTCATTTATAATAAAAGATGTGAACTTATGGAGTCAAAAATTAAAATGGTGGTATTTACACATCTATTATCTTTACTTCGTCTATACCATAAAACCTTCTCTTGTCTTCAGAAATTATTGAAATTATTTAAATGCTTCTTTTTCTTTGGAACTCTTGGGATATATATATATGTTTACACATTCCACCCATTTAATTTGTTTGAAATTTCGAGAAATTCATTTTTGTATTGCTTAAGATTTATGTTTGTTATAAACACAAGTTATCGGAGAACTTAAACGATCAGATAGTAAAATAATATAAAACTAATATATTTTTAATTAGAAAAGATTTTAATTGCTTTTAGGAATAAAATATATTATGAACACTACTGTTAAGAAAAAGAATTACGATGAACAATAAATTTTTACAAGAATTGTTTTCAGTTTTTCTTTTAATTCGAATAATTCATTAAGTTTTAAAATTCTGTATTAATTTGTATCGGTTAAGTGATATTTTTATTAGATTAAAACTGTATTAATCATAAATGAAAAAAAGCACACTACTACTAGAAATTTAAAAAGAATTTTGATTGTGCGTGTGTGTGTGAGAAAGACAGAGACAGAGAGAAACAGAGAGAGAGAGAGAGAGAGTAAACTGGTCTATTTTTAAAATGCAGTCATTCATGCGTAAAATAAGTAAGTAAATTTTTATTTTTAAATAAGTACCGGTACATAATAAATTGAACATTTATTGGTACTTTTCTCAACACGTGTCTTCAGAAATAAATGCTTTATTCAATAAAATATTTTTCTTTCTTCTTCTTTTATGTGCCATGTCCTTTCAGGACGTAGGCGATCATGGCTTTCCACATCTCCCTATCCCTGGTGGCTCTTAGCGCGCTTTCTCCTGTTACACCACGCAACCCTCGTTCCATCATCCACCTGATTAGGTTCTTCAAATATGTTATCCGCTGCTTTCCCCTCTCTCTTTTTTTCCCTCTATCTGGCTTATTAGTATCAGGTTCTCCAAGCCCTCCTTCCTCGTTGCATGTCCCAGGAACTTTAGCTGTCTCTTCCTCATGCTCGGTATTAATTTCCTTTTCGTTTCCAACCTTTCCAAAACCTCATCATTGCTCACATGCTCGGTCCATGATATCCGCAGCATCCTTCTGTAGAGCCACATTTCAGCTGCTTCAAGTTTTTCCTTCATCTTCGAAGATATTGTCCAACATTTTGAAAAACCGACATCACATAGCAATCCAGTACTCTTTTCTTTGTTACTAGCGAAATTGTCCTGTTTCTTAATACTTTACTCAACTTCTGGAATGCTTCCTTCGCCATGCCATTTCGCCTTGAGATCTCTGTGTCGCACTTTCCGTCTTCTGTTAGAACACTTCCCAGGTATTTAAATTTTTGTACCTGCTTGATTTTAGCGTTCTTTACCTGTATTTGGCATTTTAAATTTTTAAGATTGCTGGGTAGTGAAGATTATATATATTTTTTCTTTTAAGTAAGATGCTTGACTTGAATATTCAAGTAATTTTTTTCATTTCAGATCTGTCAATATGAACGAAATTATAGATTTTACTAATAAGTGTTTTTTTTTAATTAAGGAAGTAAAGCAAATTATTTTGCTTATTAGAACCATTAAGTTTAATCTATAAGCTTGGAAATAAAGCTAAAACTGAATCCTTAAGGATTTTTCGTTGTTAACTTGAAAATAAAATGCATTTGTTGAAGTTTTTAAAATGTTTCGAGCAAAAAAGTAAGGATTAATTTTTAAAAGGACCTTTTTCGTTCTTGCAAGATTTAAGTATTATCTTTTTTATTTACACTTACTTATTTATTTTATTTTGATTTATTTTATTTATTTTCATCATCTCGCAAATCCAGTAAAAAAAATATTAGGTTTCTTGAATGTCTGAAACGGAAAGACAAATTTATCAAGGGGGGTAACGCATATGCTAATGCAGCAGTTGCCTCCCTTGAATACTGCTTTGACAATGTCTGACATATTTATGTACTATTTGCAATCATTTGGGAAGCGAAAAAGTCATCAACTTTAAACACGGAGTTTTCTCTAGAATTTGGTTCTTGAAAAAAAAAACGTATTCTTAAGACTCTGATAATGTCTGGATGGTAAAGGATTTACTTTAAAAGATAAAACAAAATTGTAAATTATTTGTAACATAATGTAATTTTAGTTTGCATTTGAAATTTTCAACAAAAATAAAATAAATTTGAGTTCATTTTTTTACTAAATTTTAGAATAAATTAAAATCATTAGCAACGCATTTACATTATACATATAATATACCTATTCTATCAGTAATGCTTGCATTAATTCCTGACCACTGATAATCCCCTTCTTCCAGATTTCCAATGCATTCATATAGTAAAATCATTAGTAACGCATATACATTATACATATAATAACCCCTATTCTATCAGTAATGCTTAAATTCATTCCTGACCACTGACAATCCCTTTCTTCCTGATTTTCAATCCATTCCTATAGTAAAATCATTAGCAATGCATTTACATTATACATCTAATAGCCCTATTCTATCGGTAATGTTTGCATTCATTCCTGACCACTGACAATCCCTTTCTTCCTGATTTTCAATCCATTCCTATAGTAAAATCATTAGCAATGCATTTACATTATACATATAATAGCCCCATTCTATCAGTAATGCTTGCATTCATTCCTGACCACTGACAATCCCTTTCTTCCTGATTTTCAATGCATTCCTATAGTAAAATCATTAGCAATGCATTTACATTGTACTTATAATAGCCTTATTCTATCAGTAATGTTTGCATTCATTCCTGACCACTGACAATCCCTTTCTTCCTGATTTTCAATCCATTCCTATAGTAAAATCATTAGCAATGCATTTGCATTGTACTTATAATAGCCTTATTCTATCAGTAATGCTTGCATTCATTCCTGATCTGTGACAGTTGTTGCCTTACAGCGAAAATGTTTGTTTTACAGAAGTGATTTCTGGACTCCAATATGTATGTACAATTACCGGGATACAAAAGAGGATCTGTTGCTGATGTAATGGATAGTGGCTTGCAATGAGGAATCTGATAACCGATTTTGAATTTATGGAATGTTATGGCTATTACTGCTGGGTTGGTTCTTTCGCCTAAACCTCCAAAACTTGTTCAATGGCTTTCGACGCTGAAATAAATAGGCAAAGAGAAAAGGAAAGATACAGAGACACTAGAGGGACAGTTTGGACACTGACTTTATTTTTTGATTCCAACGACCTCTTGTTGGGGAAATTCCTTCCCAAACAGTTTGGCACGTCTTTACCATCCAAAGTCGAACAGAGAAAGAGATAGAGTTTATTTTTGGCACCAGGCAGCCTCTCTTTTTTTGCGCATGCGTCAATTGTTTTTCCTGTCAGAGGACTCCTGGGAGATTTTTGTTTATTTATTTCGTACTTTTATTCTATTTTGTATTTTTTTTTTTATTTAGTGTTTTTTATTTTATTTCGTATTTTTATTTAATCCCTACAAATTCCAGCCAAGTCTTTTACATCCACTTTCACACAAATACTCTCGAGAAAGGTAAGAATCCATTTTCTACCCCAACTTTGGGTCAAATAGTAGGACTTGTATCTGAAAAAAATCATTGTTATACTCAAAAGCATTTAATGCCATATTCACTCACAAAAAAAAATATTTTTCTTACTATTGAAAATACATTTCAGCTTTAAATAACCACAAATTACTGAAAAATTGTTTAAAAAAATAATCAAACCTGGAAACACGATGACTACCTCTAAAATAGATTAAATTATTCAATAGTACTTTGAATGTAAGCTTATACATTTTTATAGAGATTGTGCATTCATTTTCGCACAGGATACACATTGTGCCACATCTATTTTTTTTTTTTTGCAAGAAAACTTTTTATTTTAAAAAATTCAATTTAAAAGTTAGTTATCGAAAATGACTGGCGGTATCTAATTTACATATTCACGGAAGAAAAACACTATGGGTGCAAAACGATTTTTACTAAACTTTTCAATTTTTGATAGGCAATATAATCATCAATTCTTAACTAAAAAGATCTAAACGCAACAGTTCTTGAAAAGATTTTAAAAATATTTTCAAAACTTTATAAATTATTATAATGAAAAAAATTAAAGTAATTGTTTTAAAACTTTATTATTAATTGAATTCTTTTTCAAGTATAATGTCCTTAATTTTTATTATTTATTTCAGCAATTAAGAGAAAGAGACATGACTGACTGGGCAGAAGATTATCCCGCAGTAGGTTGCCATTACTTTCTGCGGTAGATTGGTTTGCCAGCCAAAACTATAAAACCCAATCCGTCCTGTTATTTAACCCATAACTGGAGAGAAGAGACGGATTAATACCTTTCCTAAGGGTATTTGCGCATAAGTGAATGCAAGGAATTCAACTGGAATTCGAACTCGGCCTCCCCGATTTCTTGTTCAGAGTCGATATCCACTGCACCACTATGTACAACCTCGTAGTTACTTAGCGGATTAACTATTACTGAAGGAGAGAGAGTTTGTTTTTTAAATCACCGCTTAGATGTGGCACAAGGCCGAGAGTATGGGACACCCAGTGTGGATCAAACTCACTACTCAGTTATAATAATTTCTCTAGCGAGAAAAGCTGACTGACCATTACACCACATCGAGGTGCCCTACTGAAGGAGAGAGTGAATGAGTAGCAGTTAGAGAAATGAGATAGAATGGGATGCAGTTAGAGAGAGAGAGAGAGAGAGAGAAGTAGTTAAAGAATGAAAGCCAGAGAGACAGAAAGAATGAAAGAGAAAGAAATGATGCAGAGAGAGTAAGTGAGAGAATGAGAGGTAGTTAGAGAGAGAAAATGAAAGAATGAAAGAGAGAATGAGGGGCAGTTAGAGAGAATGAGAGACAGTTAAAGAGAGGTAGTTAAAGTAGTTAAAGAATTAAAGCCAGAGAGAGAGATGGAAATAGAGAGAGTGAGAGATAGAGAAAGAAAATGAGAGAATGAAAGAGAGAAAATGGTGTTCTGTTCGAGAGAATAAGAGACAGGATGAGAGACAGGAAGAATGAGAAACAGAGAGAGAATCAGACAAAGAGAGAAAGAATAAGAGGTAGTTAAAGAATGAAAGACAAAGAAAGAGAATGAGAGTGTGTGTGAGAGAAAGAGAGAGAGAGAGAGCTAATGTAAGATAGAGAAGAAAAATGATAGGTAGTTAGGGAGAGAAACTTAACGAGAGACAGTTAGAGAGAGAGAGAAAGCTTTAATGAAAGACGGAGAGACAGACAAAGACTAAGAGCGGAAAAAATAAAGAGAGTTGTGGGTAGAAACGCTGAAAGACAGAAGTCGTAAAAGAATGAAGACGACAAACGACTAAATTGAGAATCGCAATCGCCCGAAAGTGTTAAGTTCACATCCGGTTTGGGAAGGTGAAGTGAAATTGCGAACGTCATGTCCGCCTGTTTGTTGTCCGGTGTGCCGTGCGTGCTGAACCCGTGTCCGAATGAATCCGAACAGCGGGAAATCAAGGAGGACAAAGAGGAAAGTGAAGTA
Organism: Ascarosepion bandense; assembly: GCA_037127315.1. Classification (NCBI taxonomy): domain Eukaryota; kingdom Metazoa; phylum Mollusca; class Cephalopoda; order Sepiida; family Sepiidae; genus Ascarosepion; species Ascarosepion bandense. The sequence continues at coordinate 233,589 of JBBBDQ010000854.1, forward strand.
GGGTAGAGAGGGGATGATGTGGTGCGGTGGGCGGCAGAGATGGCGACATGTCCAAACAAGTTGCACCCACATCTACCATCACGTAGGAAGGTACCGAAGATGAATGACGGGGTGCTTCCATGTTGATTGTTTGATTATTGAATTTATTTTACGTGCAAATATGTCGGCTAGGAAGACAGTAACTAACTTTAGGGAAAGCTAAACGCGTTTTCACTATCTTTTGTTATTATTACTGTGTTATCATTTATCATCATATTTCGATTTCTGCTATGGTCGCACTACCTATCAAATCTGCGGGAAGGCAGGTCGTGGTGTGCTGTTATGACTCCAGTTCATGTTTTTTCTATCTCCCCTAACATCCCTAGTGTTACATAGAAAAAGTTCTTCCAAAGTGTGTGGGCTGTACTTAACAAGACAATTTTTTGTATATCTTTTAAGCTGGGGTTTCCAGGGATTCTTTCAATGTGTTGTTTTGTTCTATTTTTTTTATCATTCCAAGTGCACCTACTATCACTGGCAGAAGTCTTGTTTTCAATTTCCACATTTTTTTCTATTTCAATTTCCAGGTCTTTATAGTTTGACAGTTTTTCGAATTCAGTGGTTGCTATGTTAGAATCCGAGGGACAAGCCATATCAATTAATAAGCAAGTTTTTCCTTCATGTTTTTTAACAATAATGTCCGGCCTATTTGCTTCAATTTTTCTGTGTGTGTAGATGGTGTAATCCCATAGAATGGTGACATTTTCTATTCTGTAACCGGTTCTGGGTGATGTTCATACCAGTGTTTGTTTACATATTTTCCATAGTGTTTGCACATTGTTCAGTGTAAATATTGCCCCAATTTTTATATTCATTTGGGGTAAGTACAGAACATCCTGAGATTAGATGGTTTATTGTTTCTTGATATTTATCACAGAACCTACATTTTAGATCCACATTATTATGTATAATATTTGCCTGAAAGTTCCTTATTATTATTATTATTATTATTATTATCTATATAAACTTATTTATAAATGGAACTCTGTGTGTGTGTGTGTGTGTGTGTGTGTGTGTGTGTGTGTGTGTGTGTGTGTGTGTGTGTGTGTGTGTGTGTGTGTGTGTGTGTGTGTCCGTTACCTATAAACTCCGAAACGGCTGAACCGATTTTCTTAAAATTTACACAGTTGTACTATAAGCATCTGCGAGTGTTCTTAGCTAGGTTTTGTGTTGAGGTTCCCCCGATAAATATCGAAAATCGATAATCGAAAAAATCGAATCGGGTTATAGAAGGAGTGGTCCGATTTTAATCAAATTTAATACACTCATAGACAAATGCATAAGAAACGATATTCAGAATTTTCAAGGTTGCAGTTCTTACAATAGCGCAGAAAATCGATAATATATATATATATATATATAAAAGACAAGATGTTTGCATGTGTCTCTTTAACTGTCTGTATGTCTGTATTTTTTCAGCCCTTTTATTTTAGTTTTTGCTTCGGGTTTGGCTCTAAGTAGGTATAATTGTAGTTCTTAGTCTCAGCCATGATACCATTTATTCAGAGGACTTATTTAGCCTTCAAAATTCAGTTTATGATGAAAAAAACTTATTTGATATCGATACCAGGAAATCAAAATTTGACTTACATCCATTCATTTTTCTTTCAGTCTACGGTTTCGCTTTAACTGGAAACAACTATTGCTTTTTAGTCTTTCGTGCCAACGTCCAAAGAGTCTGAGCTCCAGGATCATGAATTAGTTTTAAAGCTTTCATTGCACCCGAGCAACGCCGGGCTATACTGCTAGTTATTATTATAAATAAAGTACACTTTAAATAAAGTACACTTATAAGTACACTTATAAGTACACTTACACAACAAAAATCCGCTATACTCGGAGAGCCAAGTTCGAATTCCAGCTAAGCGCAAAAATATCAATGTATTGATCCATCGCTTCTTCCTCCAGTGATGGGTTAAATAGCAGGACAGATTGGGTTCTATTGACTTGTTTGGCAACCAATCTAACGTAGAAAGTAATGGCGACCTACTGCGGGAAAATCTTCTACCCAGTCAGTCATGTCCCTTTTGAGACATAATCGCCCAAGCGTGTATCATGTATGGCACTTAACTGAGTGACTAAATGAAAGTAAGAGAAGCAGATGAAAATAGGAAATAATAGATTCGGTTCTATAGCCTTGGTGGGCAACCAGTCTACCGCAGAAATTAATGGCGACCTACTGCAGGAAAAGCCTTTGCCAAGTCAGTCATGTCTCTTTTGAGACATGATCGCCCTAGCGTGTATTACGTATGGCACTTAACTGATTGACTCTTTGGAAGCGCACTGGCGGTTTTATGCGAATGGGTGTACTTACAAGCACGTATGAAATCCGAAGGCATACCGGGAGAAGGAAGATGCCTTCAAAAAGTTAAGCAAAGTACTAAAAAAACAGAAAAGGTTCGTTGGAAACAAAGAAAAGAGTACTGGGGTGTTACGTAATAGGATTCAAATGCTATACGTGATATACGCATAGGCGATCATGTCTTGAAAGAGACATGACTGACTGAGCAGAAAATTTTCCCGTAGGAAAGTAGGTTGCCATTTCTTTCTGCGGTAGACTGGTTACTAAACAATCTATAGAACTATATCTATCCTGTTATTCAACCCATAGCTGGAGGAAGAAGAGATGTGTTAATACCTTTCCATACGGTATTTGTGCGTAAGTGAACGAGTGGAATTCGAACTCGGTTCTCTAATTTCTCATTGCGAGCCGATATTCTTTACACCACAACGTACATCTCTACGTAATAACAGGCCTCCTATAGACTCCGAAACGGCTGAACCGATTTCCTTGAAATTTTACACAGTTGTACTCTAAGCGTCTGCGAGTGTTCTTAGCTAGGTCTTGTGTCGAGGTAGCCCCGATAAATATCGATAATCGAAAACATCGGGTTATAGAAGGAGTGGTCCGATTTTAATCAAATTTGATACACTCATAGGCAAATACATAAGAAACGATATTCAGAAGTTTCAAGGGTGCAGTTCTTACAATTGTGCAGAAAATCGTTAAATATATATATAAAAGGCAACATGTTCGTGTGTGTGTGTGTATGTCTGTATTTTTTTTTTTTCAGCCCTTTTATTTTAGTTTTTGCTTCGGGTTAGTCTCAGCAATGATACCATTTACTCAGAGGACTTATTTAGTCTTCAAAATTCAGTTTGCGACGAAAAATACTTATTTGATATCGATACCAAGAAATCAAAATTTGACTAACATCCATTAATTTTTTTTTTTTTTCAGTCTACGGTTTCGCTTTAACTGGAAACAACTATTGCTTTTTAGTCTTTTGTGCCAACGTCCAAACAGTCTGAGCTCCAGGACCATGGAATAGTTTTAAAGCTTTCATTACACCCGAGCAACGCCGGGCTATACTGCTAGTACTATATATTTCTGTGTTATCAAAGGTAGTGAAGTAGGGAGCTTGAGCATGTTTATTAGATCGGCCTTGTGTCAGGTATAACCAAACACCTCTTAATTTACTCCAGATCAGAAGGTTGAGAGAATAAAACCTTTTTCGTATGAATAAATAAATGAAAATTTATTTATCGAACAGCATAACACCAATTGTATGCATGACATCTTCTAGGAGAAATAGTAGTAAAGAGTTTAAAAGATTAAGAGTTCGTTCGTCTAACGAAATGTGATTTGTACAAATAAAGAGGAGTCCATGTTTTTGCTGAGTGTATCAATAAAGTAGTAGTAGTAGTATCTTGTTCTACGCTTTCTTTTGTGTTGACAGCGATTAGGTGAAGGTGAATGGGAGATCTGAAAAAATTGCACGAAAGAAAAAATGAGAGGGTGCGAATGTAGGTCGCCGGGGAGGGCGGCTTGATTATTTTATTCCTACATAATGCTGGGTTGATTGCTCTCACTTTCCTTCTCTTTCTCTCTCTGACTGACCGACCGAAAATATGTAGCCAACTTGGATCACGTATTCAGCTTCCAACGCAAACTCATTTTCTGGACAGGAAAAACTTGACACGGGTCACTGAAGGTTCAATTTGTTGCTTTCTGAAAATCGCTCTCTTTTCATTGGTTAAATACTATTTTCACACTGGCTCGCTCAATTTGCAAACAGTGAAGAAAAGAAAGTTATTTTTTGTACTCACTACAGTAGAACAAAGCTTAAAACAGGATATAAAAATAATATTAATGCATCCAAACAAGGTTTTATTGTTTCATGCAATACAAAGGCTTAAAAAAGAATAAAACCCCAAAAATAATATATACTAATGAGTAAATTTATAAAAAATCTTACTATATATATATATATATATATATATATATATATATATATATATATATAATCATATCGCCCCAAGCAAGGCATTTTACTACCACTGCTTTGCAGGGGGGGTACGTAGGAGGAAAGTTATGAGAAAGAGTGACAGTTTATAAGGGGTGTCAAGAAGTGGGTAAGAGAAGAATGAGAATACTGATGAGAGTGGAGAGGACGAAGAAAAGAGTATAAGAGAGAGTCAGTAAGACTATTGACTTTACATTTAAACTCTTGGAGATTGTAGCTGTCAAAAAGCAAGTAAATGGAAGGGAATGTCACAGGCGGGAAGTGCGAGAAAATAAGCTGCTGGAGTAGAATTTGTGTTTACAATTTATTGGTTTCACAGTAAAAGGGGGGACCTAGTTGCTAATCTTGTGGCTCGAGTAAATTTATATATAGGGGCACCAAAGAACTAAGTTCATCGGTGCAGAAACCGTGAAATTATTTGTAGAAGAGACACAAGGAGGCCACATTAAGCCGGTGAGAAAGTGACTGTATCTGAGCTGCCAAGTTGGGATAGATCCCATTACAGATTCTCCGTTGGATTTTGTCAAGGACACCTAGGTAGATAGCAGGAGCACTTGACCACATATGGCAGCAGTATTCAATGCACTGGCGAATGGTAGATTTTTATATATGCAGAATTGTTTCAAGCGAAAAAAACTTCGTGACCCGATACAGAGAACCGACTTTTTTAGCAGCGGATTTAGCTATGGATTCTGTATAATCATTCCACTTGAGTTCTGTTGTGAGCGTTAAGCCGAGGAGGCGCAGTGTTTTGTTTTCATGGAGACTAACCTGATCCATGCTAATGGTGGGTAGAAGCGATTATCTGTAATAATGTTTCTTAATGCTCTACTTAGCTTCTGGAATGTCTTCTTGGCCATGCCAAGTTGCTTTAGGATATCAATGTCGCACTTTTCATCCTCTTTTATATTTAAAAGCTCTACATTTTTTTTCTTTAGATATGTATCAATCCGTTTTTTATACAACTTCTTCTTCTTCTTCTTCTTCATGAGCCGTGTCCCTTGAGCACGTAGACGATCATGGACTTAAACCCCGCTCCACCATCCATTTGCTCAGACCTAACAAGCATGTCTCACGCTGCTTTCCCATGTCTCTCCTTCCTTTTATACGAATTGTGAGTATTCATTTCTCCAGACCCTCCTTCCTCATTACGTGTCCCAGGGACCCCATTTGTCTCTTCCAGATATGAGTTTTCTTCTCGTTTGCATCCTTTCCAAAACTCCATCGTTGCCCACATTCTCCGTACTTGTCTAATTTAACTATTGCTAATAACTGGTAAATTAAGCCTTTTGGATCTCTCAAAGGCTATTAGAAAAACTGAAGATTCGTATTCAATAGTGCCACGCGTTCAGTCAGTTAAGTGCCATACGTGAAACACGCATGGGCGATCATGTCTCGAAAGAGACATGACTGACTGGGCAGAAGATTATCCCGCAGTAGGTTGCCATTGCTTTCAACGGTAGACTGGTTACCGACCAAGGCTATAGAACCCAATCTGTCCTGTTATTTGACTCATAGCTAGAGGGGAAAGAGATGCATTATATTATTACGTAGTAATTAGTGGGGGATCAGTTTATTACTTCATAACAATAGAAAACCGATCCCCCACTTTATGCCCAGTAAAGCCTTAATCATGTTTCTAACTATTATATTCAGTCAGTTAAGTGCCATACGTGATACACGCTTGGGCGATCATGTCTCGAAAGAGACATGACTGACTGGGCAGAAGATTATCCCGCAGTAGGTTGCCATTGCTTTCTGCGGTAGACTGGTTGCCGACCAAGGCTATAGAACCCAATCTGTCCTGTTATTTAACCCATAACTGGAAGGAAGAGACGGATTAATACCTTTCCCAAGGGTATTTGCGCGTAAGTGAATGCAATGAATTCAACTGGAATTCGAACTCGGCACCCCGATTTCTCGTTCCGAGTTGATATCCACTGCACCACAACGCACATCCGCGCGTTAAACCTGCTAAAATCTCCGTGCTACACGTGACCAAGAATTCTGCTAACAGCATTATTATTTTTTTTGCAGGTCATATTTCAAAGATACATGATGAATGAACCCCCTTCTCATTCCATATTCAATGTACAGTTGTCAGTTACCGAAATCTGATTTTTTGTCGGATCTGCTCTTAGACTAAAAGTGACAGCAAACAAATTTTACACATGTAAACGACGGATCGTCATTATTTGTAGAGGTGAAAGAAAATTAAATAAATTTCAACAAGGCGTCATTTTCCATACGTTTTATATATTGCTAATCAAGTATTAACAAAAAATAAAATACACATGTAAACAAGAAAATAGCTAAAAAGAAAAAAAGGCATTCAAATCTAGCTATCTGGAATTGTGTGTGTGTGTGTGTGTGTGTGTGTGTGTGTGTGTGTGTGTGTGTGGTGATATATGTTGTGATATTGTGTGTGTGTGTGTGTGATATATGTTGTGATATGTGTGTGTGTGTGATATGTTGTGATATTGTGTGTGTGTATATATGTTGTGATAGTGTGTGTGTGTGTGTGTGTGTGTGATACACGTGTATATGTGTTTGTAAAATGCAGTCACTCAGATATCCCCAAGTCAGGAAGCTGGTGTTAATTACAGTGCGTGTGAAAAGGAAAAGAGACAAGAAAAATGGTGTCTGGTTTTTATAACATTTACACAGCGCTACCTAACGGTGTCTTGAAAAAGCCGGCAAACCAAGTGGGGGTAATCTTTCAAATGAGAAAAAATGGATCAATACATTTCTCAAGGGTACTTGCGTGTAAGTGAATACAACGAATTCAACTGGAATTCGATCTCGGCTCTCCGATTTCTCGTTCGAAACGATATCCACTGCATTGCAACGCGCATCTGGATCTGGTTCTAGTTAGACTAAAAGTACGTATGCATGCTAAAAATATCTAGAAAGAAGGAAGACATTAAAATCTGGCTGTCAGGAATTTTGTGTGTGTGTGTGTGTGTGTGTGTGTGTGTGTGTGTGTGTGTGTGTGTGTGTGGCAAAGACATAGTGTGTGTGAGAGAGACAGAGGGTGAGAAGTAGTGTGTCTGTGAGTGAGAGAGAAACAGAGTATGTGAGAGAGACAGAGACAGAGGGTGAGAGATAGTGTGAGTCCGTGAGTGAGAGAGAAACAGAGTATGTGAGAGAGACAGTGGGTGAGAGATAGTGTGTCTGTGAGTGAGAGAGAAATAGAGTATGTGAGAGAGAGACAGAGGGTGAGAGATAGTGTGTCTGTGAGTGAGAGAGAAATAGAGTATGTGAGAGAGAGAAAGAGGGTGAGAGATAGTGTTTCTGTGAATGAGAAAGAAACAGAAAGTGTGTGTTCGTAGGTGTTAGTGTGTGTGTATGTGTATAAAAGAGAGTATGTGAGAGAGAGGGGGAGAGGGAGACAGTTCAGATACCCGGGGAAAGGTATACCGAAGACGGGGACAATTTCAGGTTGGTATTGCTTCTATTGCACGATGAAAAGAAATAAAAAGAAAAGTGAAGGAAACAGGAAGTGTCCCGTTCTTTGGTGGCTGGTTCACATGTTTAGTCTCTGGTATCCTCAGCATCCTTCTGTAGAACCACATTTCTGTTGCTTCAAATCTCTCCCTCATCTTTAAGGAGATTTTCCAGCATCCACTGTCATGTTGAGGAAGAGAAATCACATAACAAACGTTCCCTAAACAGTGCCATCTACGACGTCTTGGCAAACCAAGTGGGGGCAATCCCTTGGTTTAATGCTTATTTCAATTTTATTTTATTTCATTCTAAATTTATTGCTCAGTTTATTTATTTATTTTTGTGGGATGGTAACTGACAAATGGCAACATGGAAATTTCGTTTTATGCCAAATTCTTCTTAATGTACTCCCGTCTCTTCTTTTAATGTTGTCGGCATGATGACTATCATATATCATTTACACAAAGCCATGTGTTAAAACGTCACAGTCTTATCCAAAGATTGTTTTCTTTTTATAATTATATCGCTCCAAGCAAGGCATTTTTCTGCCACTGTTTTGCAGGGGGTTCTTCTTCTTCTTCAGGACGTAGGCGATCATGGATCTCCACGTCTCCCTATCCCTTGTGGCTCTTAGTATGTTTGCTCCTGTTGCTCCTGGCAACCCCCGTTCCGTCATCCACCTGATCAGACCCTGCAAATACGTTATCCGCTGCCTTCCTCTGTCTCTCCTTCCTTCTATCTGTCCAGTCAGTATCAGGTTCTCCAGGCTCTCCTTCCTCATTACATGTCCCAGGAACTTCAGTTGTCTCTTCCTGATGCTCAGCATCAATTTCCTTTTGTTGCCATTCTTTCTAACACTTCGTCGTTGCTTGTATGCTCAGTCCACGATATCAGTAGCATCCTTCTGTAGAACCACATTTCGGCCGCTTCCAGTTTTGTCCTCATTTTCGATGATATTGTCCAGCATTCACAGCCGTATTGAAGAACTGACATCACGTAGCAGTCTAGCACTCTTTTCTTCGTTTCTATTGAGATCTTCCTGTGTGTTAGTACTTTGCTCATCTTCTGGAACGCGTCCTTTGCCATGCCAATTCGCCTTCGGATAAGTTATGATAAAGAGTGACAAGTTTTAGCGGGTGTCGGGAACTGGGTAAGGGAAGGATGAGAATACTGATGAGAGTGGAGTGGACGGAGAAGGGAGCATGAAAGAGTGGATGCGGGTTAGTGAGATAGGAGATGGCTATTGACATTACATTTCAATTCTTAGAGATTGCAGATGTCGGGAAAGCAAATAAATGGAAGGGAATTCCGCGTTTACAATTCCTTTGTTTCCCAGTAAAAGGGGGGGGGACCTAATTTCTAATTTTGTTGCCCGAGTAAATTTATTTATAGGAGGCATCATTGAGCTAAGTTCATCGGAGCAAAAACCGTGAAAGTATTTGTAGAAGAGACACAGGGAAGCCACATTGTGCCGGTGAGAAAGTGACTGTATCTGAGCTGCCAAGTCGGGATCGATCAAATTACAGATTCTCCGTTGGATTTTGTCAAGGACACCTAGGTGAATAGCAGGAGCACCCGACCATATCTGGCAGCAGTATTCAATGCACGGTCGAATGGTAGATTTATATATAAAATCAGGAAGAGGTAATTCGCTCGTAGGTAAATGAGTTCACAGGTTTAGGAAATGGGAGAGTCAGATTCAAAATGAAACCATTCAAGTGTAACAAATAATACTTCTTCTTCTTCTTCTTCTATATGCCCTGTCCTTTCAGGACGTGGGCGATCCTTGTTTTCCACATCTCCCTATCCTTGGTGGCTCTTAGCACGCCTTCTCCTGTTACACCATGCAACCCCTGTTCTGTCATCCACTAACTCAAGCCCATAAATCTAGAATATAAATGTATAGAAACTAGCGTGGCCACAAAATGAGGCATCAGTTTATATATTGATTATAATATAGAATTGATCCCCCCACTTTATACCCACATTATAATTTCTTATAAACAGTTGGCATATATATTCTTCTTCTATGTGCCCTGTCCTTTCAGGACGTAGGCGATCATGGATTTCCACGCCTCTCTATCCCTGGTGGCTCTTAGTATGTTTTCTCCTGTTAGACCATGCAACCCCCGCTCTGTCATCCACCTGATCAGGCCCTTTAAATATGTTATCCGCTGCCTTCCTCTGTATCTTTTTCCTTCTATCTGGCCTGTTCTCCAAGCCCTCCTTCCTCATTAAGAATCACTTTGAAGGGTTGAATGAAGTTCAGTAAATTTAAACTGTTTAACCGAGTTCTTTTTGAGTGTATATGGAGGTTGGCTTTTGCCATTTTTTTTTGTTTTGTTTTAGGAGGCGGGGTGGGGGTAATCATTTCACATCCAAGCAAGGCGATACTATTACTAAAACGCAATGGGCTATTTAGAATGAAATAGAATGAAAATATTTCAAAAGAAACCTGAAACCCAATCCCAAACAGGGAACAAGTGTTAAACTTTTATTTCTCTTCAAAAGAGTGAGGAGGAGTACCATAGACGAAACGATGGATTATAGAAGAAGAAAAAATTCTTTGAATGAATACTAATATGGCGGAAAAGGAATTACTTGTAATGGTCTGTCTTTTCGACTATTAGGTACCTCCACTCATTTTCGATGACTAACTTTTGAATTAAACTTTTAAAAATAAAAAAAAGTTTTCTTGAAATTTTTATTTTAGTTTTAATCGAAAGCTAAATGATTAAATTAACTATTTCCTGTAAGTAAAATACTCTGCTGTATTTTAAACAGAAATTATATTGATTGGAATATCAAAATGTGGACATTTTTTTAAACTTTTCAATTTTCCCGCCATTTCTGAGCGATCGACACTTTTGTAAACGAAAGTTAATTCTCGGTTTTAAAAATCTTGCAAATATAAAATATACATCTGTGACATATTATTTTTGGAAAATTAGCAAATTTAATCTTAAATTAATCTGATTTACACAAGTATTATTTATTTATAGCATGAAATTTAGAAGACTATTTTTAAATATAGAGTTGACTTTTCTAACCTTTCCACCGTAATTAAAATGCTGATGCGAGATAAGATATGGCAATCACAAATGACATAATTGTACAATTTTTTTCGGTTAAGGGGAAGAAACCCTGAAACACATGAACTTTTAATGTACACATAGAAATTACCATAAAAAACTTCAAATACACAAAAAAATTGAAAATAATTTTTAAAATACGATGGCTAGATGGTTTGTATTAAACTATTCAATTTTCGATTAGTAAGTACAGTCTTCACTTTATAAACTATCAACTTAACGTCTACAAGTCTTGAAAATATTCTTGAAATATTTTTGAAACTTTATAAATTATTGTAATTAAAAAAACAAAAATGAAAACAATTCTTTTAAGATTTCATTATTAATCGAAAAAAATCTTTTCGGACTATAATACATTATTTACTAAAACAATTATTTACTTTACATTATTTAAAAAACAATTAAAACCTTATATAATTAAATAATGTCATAGTTTTATAGCATTTTTTTATTTTACTATTGAGAGCAGATTTTTGTTAAAGGGGTTTAAAAAAATAATAAATGATTTACATTCCCCAATAATTCCGGCGTTTAATTAATAAAACCATTTTCCCAACAGAATTTAATTTCTTGAAATTTCATTAATTTAGGTGAAGGTAGAGAGTAACAGATGTAAGAAAAATATTTTTACCAATATCTTTTAATAATAATGATTTTAAAAATAATCTAATTCATTTGTAGATAAGTCCTGAAAGTTTCATTAAAATACGACAATTATTTAATTTTTGCAAGAATTTCCAAATTAATGTGTTTGCAACCGGGAAAATGTGATTTGTGAAATATTATGTTTTTCATTGTAAACTCTCGTAACGATTTGGCTCCCCGATAACGAAAATAAAAACAAGATTTTACCAAAATTTCGATCGTGTTAGAAAGGATTAAACATTTTTGAAAAATAATTTAAAAATTCTTTGCTCGTTCCTCTCAATAATAACATAAATCTTTTGACAGAAAGTTTGTTTTTGTGACATTTGGGACCTTTTTTCTTCGTACTATGCTGTTTTTCAGCGATTTAGTGGTGATACCTACATTTATGTGCGTTGTGGTCCAGTGGATATCGGCTCGGAACGAGAAACCGGGGAGGCGAGTTCGAATTCCAGTTGAATCCATTGTATTCACTTACGCGCAAATATCCTTGGGAAAGGTATTAATCCGTCTCTTCCCTCCAGTTATGGGTTAAATAGCAGGACAGATTGGATTCTATAGCCTTGGTCGGCAACCAGTCTACCGCAGAAAGCAATGGCAACCTACTGCGGGATAATCTTCTGACCAGTCAGTCATGTCTCTTTCGAGATATGATCGCCCAGGCGTGTATCACGTATGGCACTTAACTGATTGACTATTAATTGAGATGCATAGTCCTAACAAAGATAGAAAGGGGCGTAAGACAAGGATGTGTCTTTTCACCGGATCTGTTCAACTTGTACAGTGAGAATATTTTAAGGACCCTAGATGACATGCCAGGATTTGTTATTGGAGGCCACAACTTGAACAACATAAGGTATGCAGATGATACAGTGCTGATTGCAGACACGGAAAGGAAACTACAAGACCTCCTACAGAAGGTAACGGTGGAGAGTGACAAAAAAGGACTACAAATAAACTTTAAGAAAACTGAATGCATGGTCATCAGCAAAAGGTGCAACCCAAAATGCCAAATACAGGTGGGGGATACCAGAATCAAATACCTAGGAAGTGTTCTAACACAGAGATCCGAAGAGCGAATCGGTATGGCAAAGGACGCGTTCCAGAAGCTGAGTAAAGTACTAACACACAGGAAAATTTAACTAGAAACAAAGAAAAGAGTGCTGGATTGCGATGTGATGTCAGTTCTCCAATACACCAGTGAATGCTGGACAATATCATCGACAATGAGGATAAAACTTGAAGCAGCGGAAATGTGGTTCTACAGAAGGATGCTGCGGATATCGTGGGCTGAACATGCAAGCAACGATGAGGTGTTGGCAAGAACGGCAACAAAAAGGAAATTAATACTAAGCATCAGGAAGAGACAGCTAAAGTTCCTGGGACATGCAATAAGGAAGGAGAGCTTGGAGAACCTGATACTGACAGACCAGATAGAAGTCAAAAGAGACAGAGGAAGGCAGCGGATAACATATTTGCAGGACCTGATCAGGTGGATGACGGGACGGGAGTTGCGACGTGTAACAGGGGCAAACTTACTAAGAGCCACAAGGGATAGGGAGACGTGGAGAACTATGATCGCCTACGTCCTGAAGGGACAGGGCACATAGAAGAAGAAGAAGTCCTAAAGAAGGAAGATTTTGTGATCTAGTTCAATCTGTTGACGTGAACAACCTTAAGTGGAGAGGCGTGTTTGCCAGCATTAAAAACCGTCGATTCTTTTGTTTTTTTAGAATTTTTAGAAATTATTAGGAATGTCGTGGCCCATTATGGTCTAAGGGCAACATATGCGGTAGAGTCGCTGTAGCAATGTGGTGTCTTGGACAAGATAACCTGACGAAGCCCAACACTCCAGAATGGTTTACATTCAGTTTTCATTCTCCTAGACTAGTTGCTATGTAAGCGAATTTGATGAACTTAACTGGAAATCTGTTATGGTGAAACACACCTATTCCTCAGATAATGGACTCTCCTCTGTTATGTAGAAACACAAACCATTCTCAGATAATGACTCTCCTGTTATGGTGAAACACACCATTCCTCAGATAATGGACTCTCCTCTGTTATGGTGAAACACAACTATTCCTCAGATAATGAACCTCCTCTCTGTTATGGTGAAACACACCTATTCCTCTCAAATAATGGACTTCCTCCTCTGTTATGGTGAAACACACCTATTCCTCAAATAATGGACTCCTCCTCTGTTATGGTGAAACACACCTATTCCTCAGATAATGAACTCTCCTCTTCCAGCAGTGTGCAGAAACACACCTATTCCTCAGATAATGGACTCTCTCTGTTATGGTGAAACACACTCATTCCCTGATAATGGACTCCTTCCTCTGTTATGGTGAAACATTAATCTGTCTTCCTGATAATGGACTCTCTCTGTTATGGTGAAACACATCATTCTCAGATAATGGACTCTCCTCTGTTATGGTGAAACACACCTATTCCTCAGATAATGGACTTCTCTGTTATGGTGAAACACACCTATTCCTCAGATAATGAACTCTCCTCTCTGTTATGGTGAAACACACCTATTCCTCAAATAATGGACTCTCCTCTGGTTATGGGTGGTGAAACACACCTATTCCTCAGATAATGGAACTTCCTCTGTTATGGTGAAACACACCTATTCCTCAGATAACGTGACCTCTCCTCTGTTATGGTGAAACACACCCATTCCTCAGATAATGACTTCTCCTCTGTTATGGTGAAACACACCTATTCCCCAGATAATGGACTCTCCTCTGTTATGGTGAAACACCCCTTATTCCTCAGATAATGGACTCTTCCTCTGTTATGGGGAAACACACCTTATTCCTACAGATAATGGACTTCTCCTCTGTTATGGTGAAACACACTCATTCCCTGATAATGGACTTCTCTGTTATGGTGAAACACACCTATTCCTCAGATAATGGACTCTCCTCTGTTTATGAACACACCTATTCTCAAATAATGGACTTCCCTCTGTTATGGTGAAACACACTTATTCCTCAGATAATGAATCCCCTCCTCTGTTATGGAACACACTCATTCCTCAGATAATGGACTCTCCTCTGTTATGGTGAAACACACCTATTCCTCAGATAATGGACTCTCCTCTGTTACATGGTGAAACACACCTATTCCTCAGATAATGGACTCTCCTCTGTTATGGTGAAACACACCCATTCCTCAGATAATGGACCTCCTCTGTTATGGTGGAACACACCTATTCCTCAGAAAATGGACTCTCCTCTGTTATGGCGAAACACACCTATTCCTCAGATAATGAACTCTCCCTCTCTGTTATGGTGAAACACACCTATTCCTCAAATAATGGACTCTCCCTCTGTTATGGTGAAACACACCTATTCCTCAGATAATGAACTCTCCCTCTGTTATGGTGAAACACACCTATTCCTCAGATAATGAACTCTCCCTCCGTTATGGTGAAACACAACTATTCCTCAGATAATTGACTCTCCCTTTCTTATGGTGAAACACACCTATTCCTCAGATAATGGACTCTCCCTCTGTTATGGTGAAACACACCTATTCCTCAGATAATTGACTCTCCCTCTGTTATGGTGAAACACAACTATTCCTCAGATAATTGACTCTCTCTCTCTCTGTTATGGTGAAACAAACCTATTCCTCAGATAATGAACTCTCTCTCTCTCTCTGTTATGGTGAAACACACCTATTCCTCAGATAATGGACTCTCCCTCTGTTATGGTGAAACACACCTATTCCTCAGATAATGGACTCTCCCTCTGTTATGGTGAAACACAACTATTCCTCAGATAATGGACTCTCCTTCTGTTATGGTGAAACACACCTATTCCTCAGATAATGGACTCTCCCTCTCTGTTATGGTGAAACACACCTATTCCTCAGATAATGGACTCTCCCTCTGTTATGGTGAAACACAACTATTTTTCAGATAATTGACTCTCCCTCTGTTATGGTGAAACACACCTATTCCTCAGATAATGGACTCTCCCTCTGTTATGGTGAAACACACCTATTCCTCAGATAATGGACTCTCCCTCTGTTATGGTGAAACACAACTATTCCTCAGATAATTGACTCTCCCTCTGTTATGGTGAAACACAACTATTCCTCAGATAATGGACTCTCCCTCTGTTATGATGAAACACACCTATTCCTCAGATAATGGACTCTCCCTCTGTTATGGTGAAACACAACTATTCCTCAGATAATGAACTCTCCCTCTGTTATGGTGAAACACACCTATTCCTCAGATAATGGACTCTCCCTCTGTTATGGTGAAACACAACTATTCCTCAGATAATGGACTCTCCCTCCTATATTAATAATCGTTAACAAGAAGTTCTTAATAGTTCTTAGAAGTTCTACAGAGTTCTATTGGAGTTCAGTAGAACTACTAAGGCAGTTGATATTAGTCGGCAGTTAGCCGAATACTAAGAAGTCAGTTTACAGTGGAAGATTACCAAGTTCCTAACATTTGGGGTGCGTTAAGTCGATTAGCAACCGACATAGCACGATTATAACCTTCAGTGCGAAAGCTACTCCACAACAAAATCGAACTCGGTTCCCTAATTTCTCATATCATTACTACACCGTGCCGACAAGATGGACATTTGGCTCGATATTTAGTCAGTCGGTTAAGTGCCATACGTGATACACGCTTGGGCGATCATGTCTCGAAAGAGACATGACTGACTGGGTAGAAGATTATCCCGCAGTAGGTTGCCATTGCTTTCTGCGGTAGATTGGTTGCCAGCCAAGGCTATAGAAGCCAATATGTCCTATTATTTAACCCATAACTGGAAGGAGGCAGAAGATTATCCCGCAGTAGGTTGCCATTGCTTTCTGCGGTAGATTGGTTGCCAGCCAAGGCTATAGAACCCAATCTGTCCTGTTATTTAACCCATAACCGGAAGAAAGAGACGGATTAATACCATTTACCAAGGGGATTTGCGCGTAAGTGAATGCAATGAATTCAACTGGAATTTGAACTCGGCTCCCCCGATTTCTCGTTCCGAGCCGATATCCATTGAAGCAAAACGCACATTTAACAGAAACAGATACAAAATAAGAGTTAGTATTTCATTTCACGGAGAAAGTTTTTTGTTGTTGTTGTTTTTTTTTTGGGGGGGGGGGTTTCAAAGGTTCTTTCCGATTATCAACGGTCTTGTGCAACAGATGGAGCACCGTCGATGACAGGTTGCTATTGTGACTTGATTAGTTTCTTAAAAAAAAAAAAGATCTTTTTACTTCGTGTGTTTATAGGGCAATGTACACTCTGCAGGCAACACCTGGTCACAACAAAATAATTGGACGATTTTACAAATCATTAACCTCATCATTATCATAGCAGTAAATAAAATCAAATTCAATTCTCTTAATTCCTGACTACTTCAACAGCTTTGCCCTGAGAAAATAATTGTTGAATGTTTGTTAGTTTAAAGCTATTTTTCACCCAGTACAAAAGCCAACCAAACATTCACAGTAGAGAATTACGAGATGGATTATTTTATGAACGTACTAAAATCAAGCAGGTACAAAAATTTAAATACCTAACAGAAAACGGAAAGTGCAACACAGAGATCTGAAGGCGAATTAGAATGGCGAAGGACGTGTTCCAGAAGCTGAATAGAGTATTAAGAAACCTGACAATTTCACTAGAAACAAAGAGGAGAGTACTGGATTGCTATGTGATGTCGGTTCTTCAATATGGCAGTGAATGCTGGACAATATCATCAAAGATGAAGGAAAACTTGAAACAATCGAAATGTGGATCTACACCAGGATACTGGATATAAAGTGGGGGATCAATTCCATATTACAATCAATATATAAACTGAACCGTCACTTTGTGATCATCATTTTCTATAAATTTATATTCCTGAGATCCAAAAGCACAAGGATGCATTCCAGGAGCTGAGTAAAGTATTAAGAAACAGGACAATTTCACTAGAAACAAAGAGGAGAGTACTGGATTGCTATGTGATGTCAGTTCTTCAATATGGCAGTGAATGCTGGACAATATCATCAAAGATGAAGGAAAAACTTGAAACAATCAAGAAATGTGGATCTACACCAGGATACTGGATATAAAGTGGGGGATCAATTCCATATTACAATCAATATATAAACTGAACCCAAATGCTGGCAATTCATCATTTTCTATAAATTTATATTCCTGAGATCAAAAGACACAAGGATGCATTCCAGGAGCTGAGTAAAGTATTAAGAAACAGGACAATTTCACCAGAAGCAAGAGGAGAGTACTGGATTGCTATGTGATGTCAGTTCTTCAATATGGCAGTGAATGCTGGACAATATCATCAAAGATGAAGGAAAAACTTGAAACAATCGAAATGTGGATCTACACCAGGATACTGGATATAAAGTGGGGGATCAATTCCATATTACAATCAATATATAAACTGAACCGTCACTTTGTGATCACATCATTTTCTATAAATTTATATTCCTGAGATCCAAAAGCACAAGGATGCATTCCAGGAGCTGAGTAAAGTATTAAGAAACAGGACAATTTCACTAGAAACAAAGAGGAGGAAATTACTGGATTGCTATGTGATGTCAGTTCTTCAATATGGCAGTGAATGCTGGACAATATCATCAAAGATGAAGGAAAAACTTGAAACAATCAATCAGGAAATGTGGATCTACACCAGGATACTGGATATAAAGTGGGGGATCAATTCCATATTACAATCAATATATAAACTGAACCGTCACTTTGTGATCCACATCATTTTCTATAAATTTATATTCCTGAGATCCAAAGACACAAGGATGCATTCCAGGAGCTGAGTAAAGTATTAAGAAACAGGACAATTTCACTAGAAACAAAGAGGAGAGTACTGGATTGCTATGTGATGTCAGTTCTTCAATATGGCAGTGAATGCTTGGACAATATCATCAAAGATGAAGGAAAAACTTGAAACAATCGAAATGTGGATCTACAGGATACTGGATATAAAGTGGGGATCAATTCCATATTACAATCAATATATAAACTGAACCGTCACTTTGTGATCACATCATTTTCTATAAAATTTATATTCCTGAGATCCAAAAGCACAAGGATGCATTCCAGGAGCTGAGTAAAGTATTAAGAAACAGGACAATTTCACTAGAAACCAAGGAGAGTACTGGATTGCTATGTGATGTCAGTTCTTCAATATGGCAGTGAATGCTGGACAATATCAAAGATGAAGGAAAAACTTGAAACAATCAAAATGTGGATCTACACCAGGATACTGGATATAAAAGTGGGATCAATTCCATATTACAATCAATATATAAACTGAACCGTCACTTTGTGATCACATCATTTTCTATAAATTTATATTCCTGAGATCCAAAAGCACAAGGATGCATTCCAGGAGCTGAGTAAAGTATTAAGAAACAGGACAATTTCACTAGAAACAAAGAGGGAGAGTACTGGATTGCTATGTGATGTCAGTTCTTCAATATGGCAGTGAATGCTGGACAATATCATCAAAGATGAAGGAAAAACTTGAAACAATCGAAATGTGGATCTACACCAGGATACTGGATATAAAGTGGGGGATCAATTCCATATTACAATCAATATATAAACTGAACCGTCACTTTGTGAATACATCATTTTCTATAAATTTATATTCCTGAGATCCAAAGCACAAGGATACATTCCAGGAGCTGAGTAAAGTATTAAGAAACAGGACAATTTCACTAGAAACAAAGAGGAGAGTACTGGATTGCTATGTGATGTCAGTTCTTCAATATGGCAGTGAATGTTGGACAATATAATCGAAGATGAAGGAAAAACTTGAAACAACTTAAATGTGGTTGCACAGAAGCATACTGGTTATAAGGTGGGGGATCAATTCCATATTACAATCAATATATAAACTGTCCCCTCACTTTGTGATCACATCAGTTTCTATACATTTATATTCCTGAGATCCAAAAGCACAAGGATGCATTCCAGAAGCTGAGCAGAGTATTAAGAGACAGGAAAATTTCGCGAGAAACAAAGAAGAGAGTACTGGATTGCTATGTGATATCAGTTCTTTAATATGGCAGTGAATGCTGAACAATATCAACAAAGAAATTGAAATGTGGTTCTACAGAAGGATGCTGCGAATATCATGGATCGAGCATGTGAGCAATGATGAGGTTTTGGAAAGGATGGAAATGGAAAGGAAATTAATACTGAGCATCAGGAAGAGACAGCTAAAATTCCTGGGACATGCAATGAGGAAAGAGGGCTTGGAGAACCTGTTACTAAAAGGCCAGATAGAGGGGAAAAGAGACAGGGCAAAGCAGCGGATAACATATTTGAAGGACCTGATCAGGTGGATGACGGAACGAAGGTTGCATGGAGCGACAGGAGAAAGCGGGCTAAGAGCCACCAGAGACAGCGAGATGTGGAAAGCCATGATCGCCTACGTCCTGAAGGGACATCGCACATAAAAGAAGAATATATATATGCCAACTGTTTATAAGAAATTATAATGTGGGTATAAAATGGGACATCAATTCTGTATTATAATCAATATATAAACTGATCCCTCATTTTGTGGCCATCCTAGTTTTTATACATTTACATTCTAGATTTATGGGCTTGAGCTAGTGGATGACAGAACGGGGGTTGCATGGTGTAACAGAAGAAGGCGTGCTAAGAGCAACCAGGGACAGAACAGGGAGATGTGGAAAGCCATGATCGCCTACGTCCATGAAAGGCAAAGAAGAACGTCAAAGAAAAGCGATACATAAAATTTTGAATGTATTTTTGAAAATCAAAAACATTTTTGAAGCTTTTATTTTAGTTTTAATTTCAAGCTAATTGATTACATTTAATATTTTTAATAAGGGAAATAATTTGCAGTATTTAAAACAGAATTTAAATTGATTGGAATTAGTTTATTTCTTAGTATTATCAATAATAAACGCAAAAATCCTTCATATTAACAAATCCTTCAACACAACGTAATTTTTATTTATTAAAAATCTTACAAAGATAAAATAGAATTTATTTGAAGAAGGTTAGCTGATTTAAATGTTTAATTAATCTGATTTAAAACAATACTTGTAGTTTTAAATATCGTAAAAAAGCATTTTTAACGCGGATGTTAAAAAGGTGTTTAGATGTTTTTGTAAGGTGTTGATAACTCTCTTGATAGACTTATATTTGGGAATTTTTTTTCTAAGTGATGACATAATTGCAATATTTACTTGAATATAATTAAATAAATAAATAAATAAATCTAATATTTCATTTTCCTTATTTGGTACTGTAGTGGATAGGAAATTAAGAATTAAAAGCAACTTTCTTCTTCACACTTACAAAAATTCACAATGACGTGTAAAATCCTGGTTTTGCCAAGTAGGAAAAGGATTGACCACATGCTTAAAGAAAAAGTCGAAACCGGATTTCGCTAGTAGATGTTAAATTGATTTTCTGACCAATGGAAGTGATTTGCAAAGACTAAAAAGATTTAGCGATCCAGTGCGAAAATTCTAAATGACTATAAAAGGCTTCGGTCAGTGTTCTCTTTCTCCTTCTTTCTCGTGTGCTGATTCCTTTCACTTTTTCTTCTCCATTCAAAGACATTCCTACCAAACAAACTTTCATACATACATACATACATACATACATACATACATACATATAAACTCTTTCCAACAAATTACTACTACGAACATTTCTACAACTCTTGATTCCCTTAACTTTCTCATTGAACATTAACTTCTACGAATTCTTGTTACTCTTTTCCATCAATAAATTTATATTTTAACATGCAAAATATATTTTTTCTTCCACTATTCCACACTAATCAACACATTTCAACCTGCTGACAACCTTCTGATGAAAACCTTCTGATGATTACGAATGAGTAAATATGTAAGCTGTAGGGAGTTTGGTTATGTATGACACAAGGCCGAATTAATAAGCATTAACCATCTCTCTATAGCTTCGGTAATTTGGCGTTATAGTCTATCTTATAAAGAGGCTTGTTGAAGAAATATTAGAAAATTACCAGTAAATTTTAACTTGGCTATTGTCACCGCTCTTATTTTCAAATAATATCGCCTCTGGACATCCGTATTTTTAAAAAATGAATACGTTTATACACACATAAAATGTAGTGAGATTTTCCATTTATGATTAACAAATAGTCTTAATTTAATTACTATATGACTACAAATTAAAGATTTTAAGATTTAAAACGTTATAAATTGCTCTAATTAATCTTTTTTTAAATGAAAACAATTCTTGTAAAAATCATTATTCATCGAATTTTTTTCTCAAGAGAATAAATGTCTTTAACATATTTTACACATAAAAGCAATTAAAAGCTTTTCTAGCTAAATAATGTCTTACTTTTATTGAATGTTTTATTTTACGATACAGAGCAAGTTTTCTCTAACTGTGAGGAAGGGTGTTCGCCCTAAAAAATATTAACGATTTAAATTCTATTTAATTCACAATAGTGAATTGTCCTTATAACTACTGTAAAAACATTAAGTGATACTGTGGGGAATTTGGTATTTGCTGGGTTGTGTGTGCTTCCGTATTTTACGGGTCTGGCTTTCTAGATTATTTCCCCCACAAATACAACAATCTGTTTTACAATCGCGCAAAGTGAAAGGAATAATTCACAACGGACATTAAACAACAAACAATTTATTATGTGAAAAATAAAATGGTACGTGGAAACAAATAAAATACATGATGCGAAAATTGCTTTTTGGGAAATAAAACTTGGCAAGAAGTTAAATTTGTTCAAAGATGTGTATAAGTTTACATTAGCAGAGTCCGTAAATAAGTCTTTCCTACTTACATTTAGTTCATTTCAGGTGGCGACAGCGTGTCGCGTTGCTGAAAGAAAGTTCGTCGGTTTATTCTTTTCAAGGTCCTCGGAGCTAGGTCATGAACTCTGACGTGGAAGAAATGACTTGGCACAAAGTATCGGTGGCATGCGGACTTAATGGCTAGCTTGGTGACTGACCTTTTTTTTCTAACTGTGTGTATTATATACATTAATAGGGGATCAACGAATCTTCCTAACATTAGGGTGTGAAAACATTTATTGACCAATCAGATTTATTATTTTACTATTTTGTTTTGGGGCCTAAATATTTTTGTGTTAATTTACTTACGATCCAATTTTTCTAGAATGTTCTTATTCTAAGTTTTTAGCTGATTGGTTGAGAAATATAAAAATGTAATCTAAATTCTACTGCCGTTTTGATCCAATTTTTCTAGAATGTTTTATTGTGATTTCCTGTTGCTTATTTTAATAGAAAAAAAAATATGTATCCCATAATACAAAAAGAATTTTTAGAAATTTCATAAAATTAAATAAGTTGACAGATGTTTAAAAATATTTTACCACGGTTTTTTATAAAATGAAACCTTTCTAAAATAATCCGGAATGTTTCTAAAATAGTTCTGAAAGTTCCATTAAAATCAGATAACTATCTGATTTTTGAAAGAATTTCGAAATCAGTGTGTTTTGCATCTCAAAAAGAGGCTGAAATTTGTCATGCTAATTTATGGTCTGCCCGTTGACGTAAGAAAAACAAAGTTTTTAACCAGAATTTTGAAAGGTTCTAAAACGGTTCAAAAATATAATTTAAAAAGGAAATGTTTTAGTTCTGTAGGGATTAAATAAAAACACGAAATAAAATAAAAAACACTAAATAAAATAAAAATACAAAATAAAACAAAAACTACGAAATAAAATAAACATAAAAATCTCCCAGGAGTCCACTGACAGGAAAGACAATTGACGCATGCGCAAAAAGAGGGGCCTCCTGGTGCCAAAAATAAACTCGATCTCTGTTGGACTTTGGATGATAAAGATGTGCAAACTGTTTGGGAAGGAATTTCCCCCAACAAGAGGTCGTTGGAACCAAAAAAAAATAATAATAATGTCAGTGTCCAAACTGTCCCTCTAGTGTTTCTGTATCTTTCCTTTTCTCTTTGCCTATTTATTTCAGCGTCGAAAGCCTTTCAACAAGTTTTGGATGTTTAGGCGAAAGAACCAACCCAGCAGTAAAATAGCCATAACATTTCATAGTTCTTCCTTTTAAATAACACATTTTGACGATAAGCATTTTATTGAATTTTGAGCATATTTTTCTCCTTTTTTTTTTCTTTTTTTTTTTTCATTATGTATGCTCATTTTCTAACAAATCTTTGGAGGTACCAATAAGGTACCTATTGTAAGGTACCTATGTAAGGTCTTCCAGTTTTTGAAAATTTCTATCTGGGAGAAGGAAAACCGAATTACAAGTGTTTCGTTGGCACGTATTTGTTAGATTTCAAGATGAAAGATACTTCCATTTTATTTTAATTCTTAGATATCAATAACACGGAAGCAGGAATAGTGATGTGCTGTGTTATCTAAGCGTTCGTCTTTTAGTCAATACTAGCAGTATAGCCCGGCGTTGCTCGGGTGTAATGAAAGATTTAAAACTAATCCATAGTCCTGGAGCTCAGACTGAGCCTAAAGAATATTTGAAATAATGAAATAATTGCGACAATTTACCAATCGCACCTAGTGTATATATATACTAGCAGTATAGCCCGGCGTTGCTCGGGTGTAATGAAAGCTTTAAAACTAATCCATGATTCTGGAGCTCAGACTCAGCCTAAAGAATATTTGTGTGAAGTTTGGTGAGAATCGAATAAAAATTGTGGATTTGTATAAAGGACATACAGACAGATAAACAGACACACACAAGCATCTTGCCTTTTATATATATATTATCGATTTTCTGCACTATTGTAAGAACTGCAACCTTGAAACTTCTGAATATCGTTTCTTATGTCTTTGTCTATGAGTGTATGAAATTTGATTAAAATCTGACCACTCCTTCTATAACCCGATTTTTTCGATTATCGATTTTCCATATTTATCGGGGGTACCTCGACACAAAACCTAGCTAAGAACACTCGCAGACGCTTATAGTACAACTGTGTAAATTTTCAAGAAGAACGGTTCAGCCGTTTCGGAGTCTATAGGTAACGGATACACACACACACACACACACACACACACACACACACACACACAAAGTTCCATTTATAAATAAGTTTAGATTATTCGGCGGACCTGAAATAGACTACCACCATCTTTAAATTTGTTGTTTTTCTTTTTTCTTTTCTTTTTACTTTTTTCAGTGCAATCTTATCGATTAAACCCTAAACTTTCCGATTGACAAAAAATTTGTAAAAATTTCAACATTTCTTTTTTTTTTTTTTTTTTTTTGAGGGGAGGGCCCAGTTTTTCATACAACCTTATAGTAAATCGATCCTGTGCTATTAACCTTTTTGCTTGTGCATATTCAACAACTGAATCCTTTGCGAAAGTTTTGAATAAATCCATTCTTGGAGTTTCCAAGGAAGATGCCATCGTAAGAACTAAAGAAAACTTGAAAAAGACAAAATCAAGAGCAACAACACGTTCCAAAAAAAAACAAATCAAAGCGACCCCCAACGTATGTGGTTCCAAAATGGAGGATCGATTTACTATAACGTTGTATGAGAAAGTGAGACCCCACCACCACCACCAAATTGCTTAAATATTGAATTTTTTTTCAAATTATTATTATTATTATTTTTTTTTTTTTTTGCGA
Source organism: Ascarosepion bandense (assembly GCA_037127315.1). Classification (NCBI taxonomy): domain Eukaryota; kingdom Metazoa; phylum Mollusca; class Cephalopoda; order Sepiida; family Sepiidae; genus Ascarosepion; species Ascarosepion bandense. The sequence goes on from JBBBDQ010000854.1 coordinate 258,763, forward strand.
TAATCGGAAATTTTATGTCATAACCGACTGCGCTAAAAAAGTAAAAAAAAAAAATGAAAAACAACAAATTTAAAGGTGGTGGTAGTCTCCTTCAGGTCCACCGATTATTTAATAACCGCTTCCTCGGGTGGCTCTTGAGCCTAGTATTGGGTGAATATAAATGTAATTCTTTTGTTTAAAACCTAGCCTCAAGAAAAGCCATCAGAATTCTTATGTAACCGAATTAGCGTTGTAAATTTCGGTCACTGATTACTGGCATAACAGGTGTCAAAATTGATTTTACTCTAAAATAAAGTTAAAACTATGTCAAAGGTCAAACAATTGGGTCAAGAGTTTTGCTTCTTCTTTCTTTTTCAGTCCAACAAGAACGAAAAAAAATGACAGACAGGCATGTAGACCAGAAAGGACGTAGGCGATCATGGCTCTCCACAATATGTGTATCATTTAGGTATCGAGGTTTGAGAGAGCAAAGACGGAGAAGTGCGTGCGTGCGTGCGTGCGTGCGTGCGTGCGTGCGTGTGTGTGAGGGAAGCCCCCAGGGCCGGGCTATGAAAGAAGTCAGGAAAAAAATGTTAGAAGGTGAAAGAAGAGGAAGACGTGTTATTGATATTTCCCTCCAATATGTCACCAACATTAGCAAACAGACAGACGAATAGCAAACAGACAGACGAACTACAGAAAAACAAACTGGGTGACAAGTTGACTGGGTGCAAATCGAACAGATGGGCATAAAAAAAGATTCAACTCGATTTTCCTCTTTCTTTCTCTCTCTTGCCTGTCTGTCTGTTTTTCGTTCTTGTCTGCCTGTCTGTTTTCTCTCGTTCTTGTCTGTCTGTCTGTCTGTCTGTCTGTCGTTCTTGTCTGTGTCTATCTGTCTGACTGTCTGTCGTTCTTGTCTGTCTGTCTTTCTCTCGTTCTTGTCTGTCTGTCTGTCTGTCTGTCTGTCGTTCTTGTCTTTCTTTCGTTCTTGTCAGACTTTCTTTCGTTCTTGTCTGTCTGTCTTTCGTTCTTGTCTGTCTGTCTTTCTTTCGCTCTTGTTTGTTTGTCTTTCGTTTTTGCCTGTCTGTATGTCTGACTGTCTTTCTCTCGTTCTTGTCTGTCTGTTTGTCTGTCTGTCGTTCTTGTCTGTCCATCTTTCTTTCGTTCTTGTCTGTCTGTATTTCTTTCGTTCTTGTCTGTCTGTTTGCCTGTCTGTTTTTCTCTCGTTCTTGTCTGCCTGCTAGTCTTTGTCTTTCTCTCTTTCTGGTCTGAGTGTCTGTCTGTCTCTCTTTCGTTCTTGTCTGTCTATCAGTCTTTGTCTTTCTGGTCTACATGCCTGTCTGTCTTTTTTTTTTTTTTCGTTCTTGTTGGACTGCCTGTCTATTTCTGTAATTTTCTTTCTTGGCTGTCAGCCTTCATATGAGTTTTTCTTTCTTATCAAATTGCCTGTCTGTCTGTCTGTCTGTCTGTCTGTCTGTCTGTCTTTGTCTTTCTTTCTTATCTGTCTGTCGATCTATCTGCCTGTCTTTCTTGTCTGCCTACCTCCCTTTGTCTTTCTTTCTTGTTTGTCTACCTGCCTATCAGTCTGTTTTTCTTTCTTGTATAGTGGATATCGGCTCGGAACGAGAAACCGGGGAGGCGAGTTCGAATTCCAGCTGAATCCATTGTATTCACTTACGCGCAAATACCCTTGGGAAAGGTATTAATCCGTCTCTTCCTTCCAGTTATGGGTAAAATGGCAGGACAGATTGGGTTCTATAGCCTTGGTCGGCAACCAGTCTACCACAGAAAGCAATGGCAACCTACTGTGGGATAATCTTCTGCCCAGTCAGTCATGTCTCTTTTGAGACATGATCGCCCAAGCGTGTATCACGTATGGCACTTAACTGACTGACTGCCTACCTCCCTTTGTCTTTCTTTCTTGTCTGTCTACCTGCCTATCAGTCTATTTTTTCTTGTCTGCCTACCTCACTTTATCTATTTTTCTTGTCTATCTGACTGTCTATCTGCCTGTCTTTCTTTCTTGTCTGCCTACCTTCCTTTGTCTTTCTTTCTTGTCTGACTGCCTATCTGCCTGTCTTTCTTTCTTGTCTGCCTACCTTCCTTTGTCTTTCTTTCTTGTCTGACTGCCTATCTGCCTGTCTTTCTTTCTTGTCTGCCTACCTCCCTTTGTCTTTCTTTCTTGTCTGACTGCCTATCTGCCTGTCTTTCTTTCTTGTCTGCCTACCTTCCTTTGTCTTTCTTTCTTGTCTGGCTGCCTATCTGCCTGTCTTTCTTTCTTGTCTGCCTACCTCCCTTTGTCTTTCTTTCTTGTATGTCTGCATTTCCTTTCTTGTTAATTTACCTGTTTTTGTCTGTCTTGTCCGTTTATTTGCCTGTCTGTCTGTTTTTGTCTTTCTTTCTTGTCCTAATTTTGTTTCTTTATTTTACGCCTTTCCTTCTTACTTTTCCTTCTCTCCCCCCCCTCTCTCTCTCTCTCGCTCTCTCTCATATGTACACAGGCAAAAAAAAAAAACACACACACACACATTTTCGATAACCCGTGAAACAGATCATAACTTCTCTTGGATGAGAATTGAGACGATCTTGATACAATCAAATCTTAATAATAAATTTCTATTGATGTCCCAGCGCGGTTTTCGTTTTGCTTCGCAACCGCGGTTCGGTGTCGTCACAAACACGTCGCAGCTTCACTTTCCACATTCTTTTCCTCCAATAAAACGAGGCGCGTTCGACATCGCCTGATGCGAAGTGCGTTCAGAACGGAGTTAATCAAAACCTCTCCCGCCGAGTCTGCCATTGCACAGACCAAAGCAAGGCGTACTGATCGAAATAACATGCCGGGCTAAAATATATTGCTTGCACGCAGTGTTGTTGATGGACCGTTTTAGGTCGGTCCATGGCACCTCGAGACAAGCCTCATTTGGCTAAAATATATTACTTGTACGCATTCGATTCCAGGGTGTTCAACTCAGCTTGATCCAGAGACTTGTGATCAAAAGTTCAAGTTAAATTTCATCTCGAGGCTTTAAAATCGAACCTGGTTCTGTACACACTCTCATCCCCGGCTTCTGTAATGAAAGTGTTGCTAGATTTCGCAAATGCGTTTCCATCATTGTAGTTATGTACTCGTAAATAATTTTTGCTTTTTTATCATTTCACCCCAACTAATGCAATAAAGCCGCTAAGACGCATGTTTAAAGAATATGAGAAAAAAAGTGGGTGAGAAGAGTCAAAGAACAAGAAGACGGCAGATAACGACTGAGACTATATTTCAATTTTTTAAGATAAAAGTTGACTGGTAAGCAAGAAACCGGAAGAGAGTTCCACAAGCTAAAAGTGCGATAGAAGAAACTCCCAGCATAGAACTTACGGCTAAATCTAGTCATTTTAAACTGTAAATTAAGAAGACCTTGGCTCCAATTTAGCCAGTCAATTCAGTGCCATACGTGATACACGCTTGGGCGATCATGTCTCTTCACAGTTTCCTCGACTAAATAACTGCTGAATTTTTTAGTTAAGTGCCACACGTGATGCACGGTTTGGTGATCATGTCTCTCCACAGTTTCCTCCACTGTATAACTGTTGACACACTTAAGTGCCATACGTGATACACACTTGAGTGATCATGACTCTCCACAGCTTTCTCGACTAACCAACTGTTGACTCTTTCAGTTAAATGCCATACGTGATACACGTTTCGGCGATCATGTCTCTCCAAGGCTTGCTCAACTAAATAACTGCTGACTTTCAGTTAAGTACCCTACGGGATACTTGCAAGGGCGATCATGCCTCTCCACAGCTTCATCGACTACATAACTGTTAATTCCTTCAGTTAAGTTTCCTACGGGATACACGCATCGGCGATGATGTCGCTCCACAGCTTCCTCGACTAAATAACTGTTGATTCTTTCAATTAAGTGGCCTACGGGATACACCCATTGGCGGTCATGTCTCTCAACAGATTGCTCGATCATGTCTCTTTCTATTCATGACTGACTAGATTTATTCTGCGATAGATTCGTTTTCAAGCAAGGTTATAGGACCCAGTCTGTTCTGCTATTTAACCCATATCTGGGAGGGTACAGATGTATAAAAATTAAAATGAAACCCAATTATTATTTACAATACAGGAAAGTTTCTCAGAGTAATTACTATGAAAGTATTTATTTAAAAAAAGCCATAAGAAACTACATTACGATGGTGGGAAAGTGGCTGTAGGCGAGATGCCAGGTCTGGACCAATAAAATTGCAGATTCTTCTTTCGATTTTATTAAGAATCACTAAATGTTTTCTTCAAAGTATAAAATACAATTACATTTTATTCAGTTCTATATTCACCATTATTTAAAATGATTTATTGCCATTCATCAGGCGGCTTGTCAATATGTTTTAAGAAAAAACTCCCTAGGTTTTGATGAGAAAAACTGGGCAGCGTTTAACCTTCATTCTTAGGGAAAAATGCTGTGTCAAAAGAACACTTTGTGTACACTTTGAATTTGCTTGGTAATGTTTATTGTTTTAAAAAGCAATGATTAGAATTTTAATAAAATTTAAACTTATGAACGTAGATTTATGATTAATGTGAAGAAGTTTGTCTTTTAACTGAGCAGAGCCATGCTGAGTTTGAAATTTCTTGTTGGTACAGTTATGCTGTCCTCGTTCTTCAGGGCTTTTTTTTTCAACTTGCTGTTCTGTCCCTGTCTTATTCTTATATATATGGAGCGTGGTTTAATTTGATATTTTTGTAAGTTAGTGGTTCTACAGATGGTCAATTGTTTTTATTGGTTTTGCTGTGTTAACTTTGCATGTGGCTGATTTCTTCATACTGATATTTATTATGTCAACTTGCTTTTAGCGCATGTGAATGGGTGTCCGCTTTATTGCTTTATAATGAATTGCTTTCTTTTTATTTGGGTTGACCTCCTTTTAGCGTTGGTTGAACTTTTTCTTGCCATATGTGATCGCTTAAAGGTTTTTTTAGCTCATAGTTAAGTGTTTGTGTTCTTATGTGTATTTATGTTTGTGGGTTTTATGTGCATTTTTTTCGTTTGGTAGTTGTTATATTTTTTTCTGTTTTTATTATTTTTATTACGATTAAGTGTTTATATATTTGTATTTATATGCGATAGTTTAGAGTTTGCGTTTTGTGTTATGTTTATTTTAGAAGCTACATTATGCTTATGCTAAGAATATATTTTTGTCCATAAATTAATAAAGATTTCTGTGAAAAAGAAAATTTAGATAAACAAAACCAGCAGTATTGCCCGGCGTTTCTCGGCTGTAATGAAAGCTTTAAAACTAATCCATGCTCCTGGAGCTCAGACTCTTTGGACGTTGGCACGAAAGACTAAAAAAGCAATAGTTGTTTCCAGTTAAAGCGAAACCGTAGACTGAAAGAAAAATGAATAGATGTAAGTCAAATTTTGATTTCCTGGTATCGATATCAAATAAGCTTTGTTCGTCATAAACTAAATTTTGAAGGCTAAATAAGTCCTCTGAGTAAATGGTATCATGGATGAGACTAAGAACTACAATTATACCTACTTAGAGCCAAACCCGAAGCAAAACTAAAATAAAAGGACTGAAAAAATAGACATGCAGGCAGATAAACAGACACACACAAACATCTTGCCTTATATATATATATAATTGCTTTTCTGCACTATTGTAAGAACTGCAACCTTGAAACTTCTGAATATCGTTTCTTATGTCTTTGTCTATGAGTGTATCAAATTTGATTAAAATCGGACTACTCCTTCTATAACCCGAATTTTTTTATTATCGATATTTAACAGGGGTACCTCGACACAAAATCTAGCTAAGAACACTCGCACACGCTTATAGTACAAGTGTGTAAATTTTCAAGAAAATCGGTTCAGCCGTTTCGGAGTCTATAGGTAACGGACAAACACACACACACACACACACACACAGACGCACACACACACAGACAAAGTTCCATTTATAAATAAGTTTAGATTAAAATAAAATATAACTTGTTGCTTTTGACGAATCGGAAACATCAAGGATCAAAACTTCCGGGGAAACTGACCTTTTTTTCTTTTCTTATCTTGTTTTTTTTTTTTTTTTTTTTCCCGCTCGCTGCCATGTTGTCTATATTGTCTAAAGAAATTAACCGATCATCGAATCAATACGAATGATATATTTCTCAGCTTCGTCAGGGAACATATACTTTTGAATTCGGAGTTTTCCTTCTCCTAGATCAGTTGCCAACCAAGACTATAGAACGCAGTCTGTTCTGCTATTTACCCGTAGTTAGAGGGAGAAGCTGGATTCATGCCTTTTCAAAGAGGGTGTATAAGAGAGCAACCAAGTTTTATGTTTTTCCGCTATTAATTTTTGCTATACGCAGTCTGGAGTAGTCATGAACAACATTTTTCGTTTCATCCACCGTGTACGCTGCCACTGCCGTGTAAAAACTAAGGTATGTTAGTGTACTCCAGATTGATTCTTAACTTCTACCTATGATTAATAATTGGTATAATACATTCGTCATTAAATGCAACGTCAGTTGACATCTCCCTCCCTCCCTAAATTCTACCCCTTCCCTAAATCCACCCCACCCCTAAATCCCATTCTTTCTTTGGCACCCCTTGTATCCTATTTTTTTTTTTTTTTCACTCTGTGTAACCCCCTGCACACCAGAAGTCCTCCTGCCTTGCTTAGGGTAAAATGGTTATAAAATAAAAATGTGGTTCCCAAAAACTAAAATTACTTCCGACTCAACTTGATAGAATGAACCAAATCTTATATATAAAGCTAAGTGGGTGTCTATGAAATCAAAGATATGAAAATTTGTATAATCTCCACAGCTTTTATTTTGTAGTGTATCTATGATAGCTTTCAATTTACGGTGTATGCAAATCTATGATATATTTTTTTTATGCAGCATATGCAAATTCTTCATCTTTTTTTTTTAACGCATATGCAAATCTGTCACACAATTAAAAGTAATGAACTCAACTGGAATTCGAACTCGGCTCTCCGATTCCTCAATCCGACTCGTTACCCATCGTGCTTCATCAAGATCAAATCAAAACATTTAAAGAATGAATAATAAATGAATTGAGATAATATCAATACAAAAAAACGACAGAATTTGGATAATATTAAGTTTTAGCTTGAAAATTTGGCTGAATGTTGACTTAAAAATATTCAATCCTAGATATGACGAGTCACATAGGAATGTCTGCTTTTCGGTAGATTATAAAGTTTGCTTGCCTGAGGATGATATTCAAACATTTTTCCTCATTTATTTTTTTACATACGGTGTGTTGCCTATAACTTTGTTGTTATTGCAATGTTTCGGCCGTTTCTTTCCCTGCCTTTATCAGATACTTGTCAATCTGCCTGGCCCATTCGGTGTGGGGGGCTTTCGATCCGAGAGTTGGGTTGCTTGTGAGCGCGGCTCAAACCGGATGGTAAGCTCCTTCGGAAAATTTCGCGCTGAACCGAGGCCGTCGCTATATGGTAATATATAGCGACGGCCTCGGCTTTATTGAATTCACGGTGTAGAATTGTTCTAGTCCTGCCGCTGTCCTTACCTGGGAATACCACGTCTACGTCTTATTTAGTACTGTTTAGTTGTTGCTCGCCCAGTTTCCATTGAGACAAGGGGTTATACTCTTCTTGGTTGACAAATAAATCCGTCGTGCAAAATAGATGCTGTTTTCGTCACGAAGCTACGGATTCCACAAATTTCGTTATAATTTGTTTTTGTCGCTCTCTTTGTCGTCACGTATCTTAAGTAGGGCCCACTCAGTGTGATGTCGGAACAGGCATTCCATTCAACTCAAACCAGACATTAATGAAGCCTAGTGCGACACTGAGATCCGAAGGCGAATTGGCATGACGAAAGAAGCATTCCAGAAGTTGAGTAAAGTATTAAGAAACAGGACAATTTCACTAGAAACAAAGAGGAGAGTACTGGATTGCTATGTGATGTCCGTCCCTCAATATGGCAGAGAATGCTGGATAATCTCATCAAAGATGAAGGAAAAACTTGAAACAACTGAAATGTAGTTCTACAGAAGCATACTGGATATAAAGTGGGGGATCAATTCCATATTACAATCAATATACAAACTGACCCTTCACTTTGTGGTCACAGCAGTTTCTATACATTTATATTCCTGAGATCCAAAAGCACAAGGATGCATTCCAGAAGCTGAATAGAGTATTAAGAAACAGGAAAGTTTCGCTAGAAACAAAGAAGAGAGTACTGGATTGCTATGTGATGTCGGTTCTTCAATATGGCAGTGAATGTTGGACAATATCAACAAAGTTGAAGGAAAAGCTTGAAGCAGTTGAAATGTTGTTCTACAGAAGGATGCCGCGAATATCATGGATCGAGCATGTGAGCAATGATGGGGTCTTGGAAAGAATGGAAAAGAAAAGGATATTAATACTGATCATAAGGAAGAGACAACTAAAGTTCCTGGGACAGGCAATGAGGAAAGAAGGCTTGGGGAACCTGATACTAACAGGCGAGATAGAGGGAAAAAGAGACAGGGGAAAGCAGCGGATAACATATTTGAAGGACCTGATCAGGTGGATGACAGAACGAGGGTTGCATGGTGCAACAGGAGAAAGCGTACTAAGAGCCACCAGGGACAGGGAGATGTTGAAAGCCATGATCGCCTACGTCCTGAAAGGACATGGCACATAAAAGAAGAAGAAGAAGAAGAAGAAGAAGAAGAAGAAGAAGAAGAAGAAGGGCATCCCCGACGTGGTGTCATGGTTAGCAAGCTTGTCTCGCTAATACCTGTTACAAATAAATAGAGAGTTCGATCCTCACTGGGTGCCCCATACGTTCGGCCTTGTGCTACATCTAAGCCGCGCTTAGTAAATAAAAATTAAAGAAGCCTAGGGTCAGTCCCGGCCGCCGAATGAAGAAGCGCGTAATCTCAAACCAGCATCTGATTTGAAGACCTGGGAAAGATTTTGTACAACACGCTTTGATATCAACGACCATCCCCAGGCAGTCTCTCTCTCTCTCTAGGCATCGCAAGAGAACGTAGGGCCCAAGAACACGGTGTCGCCAACCAAACATTGACCAAGCGTAACTGACGAAATATTGCAGCGGGTGAAATGTTAAGTAATGACAATCCAAGAACTGTGTGTGGTTGGTTGGTTGTTTTGTTTTTATGGCATATCAATACCTCGGCGGGTCATTTCTTGCCAACTAAACTTTATTTATTTATTGCTGGTAATACCGTTTTCTTTCAACAATTTATTGTTGTTTTTATATAAGTTTTGTGTCTAGCAATACTTTTTTCTTTTTCGAGTATCAAGATTCATTGGGATTTGTTTTTTAAGGGCAAAGTTTCCAAGTCCTACCCATGTTATTTAACCTATAACTGGAGGGAAGGGACGAATTAATACCTTTCCCAAGGGTACCAGTGCTTAAGTGAATGCAGGGTATTCAACTGGAATTCGAACTCGGTTCACCGATTTCTCTTTCCGAGCCGGTATCCACTGCACCACAACGCACATCTGTCACTAAACGCTTACAGCACCTGGTATTCCCAAGCGGTCACCCATCTAAGTACTGACCAAGCTCAACGTTGCTTAACTTAGGTGATCGAGCGAGAACCGGTGTATTCAACGTGATATGGCCGTAAGCCAATAAAGACTTACAGCACCTGGCATTCCCAAGGGGTCACCCATCTAAGTACTGACCAGGCTCAACGTTGCTTAACTTCGGTGTGCTATTAGCGTTGCTGTTCTTAATAATTCTGGAACATTTAAAGATTTACATCGAAAGTATAATACTAAATATAAACTCTATATCCAGTGGATTAGCAAAACTGATTTTCGACTACCTTTAGGACCTAAAACTTCCATCGCTCTCACTCGATCATAGGCCATCGACGATCCCTCACCATCGACGAGGGGTTCGTCGATGTTTCTGTTAAAAGAATTTTTTGCAGGTAGGGTTATTGACCCTACGCAAATCTCTTCATCCTCTGGGCAAAGTAGACTGGTTGTTAATCAAGGCTCCAGAACCCAATCTGTCCTGCTATTTAACCCATAGCTAGAGGGAGAAGAGATGGATTAATAACTTTCCTAAGGGTATTTGCATGTAAGTGAATGCAACGGATTTAACAGGAACTCGGTTATCCAATTTCTCATTCTGTGCCGATATCCACTGCACCACCACGCGCTTTTTAAGTTTGAAGCAACCCTTCTTTTGTCTCTAAAGCAGACGACATTACACAGGGCTATAAATTAAAAATAAAATACAACTTGGGCAAAACAATTTCACTGGTCTTAGTTTATTGTTTTAAGTTAATAAGATTAATTACAGACAGGTTTGAATTACCAAGCCACAATCGATTTTTTTATTTATTTGTCTTTACAAAAAAAACATCCAGACTGTCTCCCGAGATGGAGTTAGGATGGTGGAGTAGTTAATGGCGACAATCAGATTTAAGTTGAGCCCAACCACGTTGGATCGGCCATTAAGCCAACTTAGGTAAGCCGACCAGTTCATGAAGACGGATTATAAATGGCGGTCTTGTGATGACGTAATAGTCCTTAAAAAATAATCAATTCTCCAGGATTTAATGAGTTTGGCGCAAGTAATGAAAGAGATGACAAGTTGACTGATATAAAACTCTTTTCACGTGTACTAGGCAGGGAATGCCCGTCACCACAAGCCAGCGGCGGCGATACAAAAGACTGAAATAGATCATTCTTTCCAAAGCCTATTCCGTCCAACACTACCTCTTTATTGGGTGGGGGTCGGTAGGATTTATTTTATTTTCTATTTTCCGGATACCTATGCATTCTCTTCGGCGTCTCTTTTCTTATTTATTCACTGGGTCATTTCCCGTAATCTACCATTTCTGTCTACAAGCAATTTTCAATTGGGTTACCTTCTTTTCAGTCTTTTCTATTTATCTCTTGCCTTTCTCTTCCTCCTCGTCACGTCTTTCTTTTCCCCACTCTTTTCTTTTAGTGTCAACTTTCTCTTCCTATTTTTTCTTTTTGTGTCGCCTTTCTCTTCCTATTTTTTAGTGTCGCCTTTATCTTGCCACTTTTTTCTTTAAGTGTCGCCTTTCTCTTGCCACTTTTTCTTTTAGTGTCACCTTTCTCTTCCTATTTTTTCTTTTAGTGTCGCCTTTCTCTTGCCACTTTTTTCTTTTAGTTTCGCCTTTCTCTTCCTATTTTTTCTTTTTGTGTCGCCTTTCTCTTGCCACTTTTTTCTTTTAGTGTCGCCTTTCTCTTGCCACTTTTTTCTTTTAGTGTCACCTTTCTCTTTCTATATTTTCTTTTAGTGTCGCCTTTCTCTTGGCACATTTTTCTTTTAGTGTCAACTTTCTCTTCCTATTTTTTCTTTTTGTATCGCCTTTCTCTTCCTATTTTTTAGTGTCGCCTTTATCTTGCCACTTTTTTCTCTTAGTGTCGCCTTTCTCTTGGCACTTTTTTCTTTTAGTGTCACCTTTCTCTTCCTATTTTTCTTTTAGTGTCGCCTTTCTCTTGCCACTTTTTTCTTTTAGTGTGGCTGTTTTCTTCCTCCTTTTTTATTTTAGTACCATCTTTCTCTACCCCTCTTTTCTCATTTAATGCCGCCTTTCTCTTGCTCCTTTTTTCTTTTAGTGCCGACATTGTCTTTCTCCTTGTTTTCTTTTATTACTGCCTTTCTCTTTCCCCACTTTTTTAATGTCACCTTTCTCTTCCAACTTTTTTATTTGGTGTCGCCTTTCTTTTTCCATTTTTTTCGTTTAGTGTCGCGTTTCTCTTCCTCCTTTTTTATTTAGTGTCAACTTTCTATTCAGAATTTTTGAGCGCTGCCTTTCTTTCTTTCTTTCTTTCTTTCCTTCCTTTCTTTCCTTTCTTTCCTTTCTTTCTTGCTTTCTTTCCTTTCTTTCCTTTCTTTCTTTCCTTTCTTTTACTCTCCTCTCTCTTTCTCTCTTTCTCTTTTTGTTGTTTCAGCCATCTCCTCTTGTTTTTGTTCTCTCTTCTCTTCCTCGCACCTTTTTCCTCTCTCTCTCTCTCTCTCTCTCCCCTTTATGCTCTTCCTCGCCGTCTCTTTATTCTTAGTTTCTCTCTTAACTTTCTCTTCTTCGTTGGTTTTTGTTTTTCCCATTCATCGCTTTGCAGATGTTTTCTTGCTTCGCCTTAATTAAAATTAATTGTCTCTCTAATCAAGTCGTCACTTCTTCAACCGGAAAATTCTGCATTAAAATATCAGCTCGGAATGAAGAAATGGGGAAAAGCGAATGGCACATGAGGCCCAGGAATTTTATTATTCCGCTTCGTTTGCTTGAATTCTTTCCGTGAAGGAAATCTCAGAGGAAACCATAAAAAGAGAATAACAGACATCATCGTCGGCGAAACTGAATTGATAAACTTTATCTTGGACTTCGTTTAAAATTTAATCTATTTACGATGAGATAAATCATACGAGGAAGTATCTACATTTGTGAATCTCTTATACACGGGCTCAAGAAACGAAAAACCAAAAATCTCCACTTTCAACCTATACATGATCGAAGCGATGACACAACGTTTTACCTGGTTGAATGTTAAAATTATATCCATAAAAAGACATTTATGTAGACTCAATCGTCCAATATGGCGGCGAATGCGGCACAGTTTCCACACAGATGAAGAGGCTGCTAAAGAAAATGGAGATGTTCCTGTTGACAGGGTTGATGCTAAAACTTCCTGCCCAACCCTTCCGAAATTATTATACCCTCGAATTTATTATACCGACCAATCTATGAAACGGTTTCCCCAACTCTACCACATCTCAATTTTCATAATGTAGTATTCATATAAAATACAAATTTTATTCAACCTATGCACAATAATAGGTTTCAATTTCAATTTAAGTTTTGTTTAACGGCATATCAACACCTCTGTGGGTTATTTAATGTCGAAAAGGTAGGGTTTTAAGGTATTTTTTTAAATTTTCGCTTATAGTGAGAAGGTTGATATAGTCAGATTTTATTGATTTGTTTTTAATTTTTTTACTTTAGAAATGAAATACTATATCGAATCACTTGCTAGGTCTGCTACTACAAATGTTGGTTTACTGTGGGGTGAAAATTTTTTCTACCATATTTAGAAATCTACTGTGCATTGATTGCTGAGAAAAACACGAGCCTCAGACTTAAGCAGTAAAAATGCCTGAACAGTTTAATAAGATTCTAACGATTCTGAGTTTAAATTTGAGTTTGAGTCTTGTTTAACGGCATTTCAACCTCTGTGGGTTATTTAATGCCGAAAAGGTAGGGGTTTAAGGTACCTTTTTAATGTTCAGTTATAGTGAGAAGGTTCATTTAGTCAGATTTTAATGATCATTTTTTGTTTTTATTCTTTTTTATTTTAAAAAACTGAAAATGTCTTCTGGTTTTGTATTAAAAAATATTTTGGTGAGAATAATTTTTTCCTTAAAAAATCTCTTATGATAATAATTTTTTCTTCAAAAATGTATATTTTTCATTAAAAGTCTATTTTTATGTATATATTTCTATAAAAGTCTACTTTTATACTGTCATAGTGTTTTGACCCCAGTTTGGGAGGTTAACTATTTACCCATAGCTGGGACCCTAACAGGTGCTACCACTCTGGATCAGGGGGAACCTCAGAACAACAGCAATTAAGAGGTGATTCCATGCTTCTCACAACCTCCTAATCAGAGGCCTTGCTGCCGGGTGCAGTTTATCGTCATGCCCAGGACCGTACAATAATGGATCATATGCAAGATTGGTGATCAATTCGACGTGAAAAAAATGAAAATAAATATAGCTATTTTCTAAGCACAAGACCAAAGCTATGGGGCACCCAGTGAGGATCGAACTCACTAAACAAATGTAATGATTCAAGTGAGACAAGCTTACTAACAATTACACGACTTCGAGGTGCCTAATCGAAAATAAATATACATTGTATCTAAGTACAAATTAGAGACCTGTCATAATAGATCATTTTATCTAAATCTAAACTTATTTATAAATGGCACTTTGTGTGTGTGTGTGTGTGTGTGTGTGTGTGTCCGTTACCTATAGACTCCGAAACGGCTGAACCGATTTTCTTGAAAATTTACACACTTGTACTATAAGCGTCTGCGAGTGTTCTTAGCTAGATTTTGTGTCGAGGTGCCTCCGATAAATATGGAATCGATAATCGAAAAAATCGGGTTATAGAAGGAGTGGTCCGATTCTAATCAAATTTGATACACTGATAGACAAAGACATAAGAAACGATATTCAGAAGATATTTATATATATAAAAGGCAAGATGTTTGTGCGTGTGTCTGTTTATCTGCCTGTATGGCTGTATTTTTTCAGCCCTTTTATTTTAGTTTTTTCTTCGGGTTTGACTCTAAGTAGGTATAATTGTAGTTCTTAGTCTCAGCCATGATACCATTTACTCAGAGGACTTATTTAGCCTTCATTATTCAGTTTACGACGAAAAAAACTTATTTGATATCGATACCAGGAAATCAAAATTTGACTTACATCCATTCATTTTTCTTTCAGTCTACGGTTTCGCTTTAACTGGAAACAACTATTGCTTTTTAGCCAACGCCCAAAGAGTCTGAGCCCCAGGACCATGGATTAGTTTTAAAGCTTTCATTACAGTCGAGCAACGCCGGGCTATACTGCTAGTCTTAAATAAATCAACAATGTTTTGTGGCAATTTTGAACACCAACTTGAGCTTTTTTTTTTCTTGTTAAAAAGTTGAATAATTTTAAAACATTCTCAGCATTATGGATGTTGTAGAGGAACATCCTATCCTTCCCCCGTAATGGTTATGGTCTAGTCTATAAAAGACTGTGACTAGGAGCATACGTCACTAGACGAAAGCATACGTCACTAGACGACGCATACGTCCTAGGCAGAGACATTTTCTACTTGATCGTTATTCCTGTTACTATCCGTTGGTTGTTCTTGTACGTCTCTTAGTTTATTGTACTGTTGTATAATAAATCTCTTCTAATCTCTTCTAATCCATCTTCAGTGTTAAGGATTATTCTTACTCTATTCTTTTCCCTGTTATTCGTTCCCGGAATATAACAATGGATAACAAATAATGAATTTGATATTTGTCTATAATTCTGAGATGCGGTAATATTTACATAATTTACACTGCTCGGACAGCTGTCCTCATCTTCATTGCATGCTTACGATGTTTCGACCGTTGTACACTCCGGCCTTCTTCAGGTGCTAGAAATTTTGAACACAGCTATTTATTTCGATCACTGGAGTATATCATTCTTATTCCATGTGCGATGCCACTTCTGGTAGCCACGTAGTTATCTCCATTTAACTTAACTCTCTAAGTTATTTATTCACCACTGATAGAGCCTGGTATTGAACTCATGACTCTTTGGATCGAGTCACTGGAACTAACCAACGTCTATATCCACAGGGACATGTGTACTTGAGGATAAGGAATGGGAATTATATACGAGGGTCATTCAATAAATAAGGCGAATTTTTCGATATAAGGACTTCTACGAGGGTCATTCAATAAATAAGGTGAATTTTTCGGTATAAAGACTTCTACGAGGGTCATTCAATAAATAAGGTGAATTTTTCGGTATAAGGACTTCTACGAGGGTCATTCAATAAATAAGGTGAATTTTTCGGTATAAGGACTTCTACGAGGGTCATTCAATAAATAAGGCGAATTATTCGGTATAAGGACTTCTACGAGGTTCATTCAATAAATAAGGCGATTTTTTCGGTATAAGGACTTCTACGAGGGTCATTCAATAAATAAGGCGAATTTTTCGGTATAAGGACTTCTAATACAGATAAAAGCTTACTTTTTGTTCAACATAGTCTCCCAGCGGTGTCACAAACTTTTGACATCTGTGCACAAGCTCCTGTATTCCCTCAGCGTAAAAATCTTTGGACTGATGTTTCAGCCAATCGCTCACAGCCCTTTTGACTTCAAAATCGCTTTCAAACTTCGTGCCTCTCGTGAACGCTTTCAAGGAACCAAACAGGTGAAAGTCTGAAGGGGCAAGATCTGGACTGTAAGGGGGATAAGAGAGCAGTTCCCAGCCCAGCTCGTTGATGGGCTGCACCGTTTGAGCTGCTGTGTGAGGCCTTCGAGCAGAAAAGGTCATCATGGACAATTTTTTGTGCTGTCCCAACAGATAGGCTCAAAGGTCTTGCAATGTCATCCACTGTTACCCTCCTGTCAGACTGAACGAGATCATTGACTGATTCGATCACCTAAGGAGACCACACTTCTGTAGGCCTTCTAA